>VCRD01000928.1:6318-83392 GCA_006783055.1 Trinorchestia longiramus
CTTCCATTTCATTTACCCTACTTGCTACCGTATGGCAGATTCACGAGTTGAGCTTATGAGACTGCATAGCATTTTAGCCTTTTTTAATTACATACTTTGAGGTATTCAAACGGCTTTACTCTCACGAGATAATGCTTTGTGCCACCTCACTACCTTGTATTTCAATGCCGTGTACCACCTCACTGCCTTGTATTTCAATGCCGTGTGCCACCTCACTGCCTTGTATTTCAATGCCGTGTGCCACCTCACTGCCTTGTATTTCAATGCCGTGTACCACCTCACTGTCTTGCGCCACCTCACTGCTTCATATAACGTGGTATCTCCGTGCTGTGCAGGTGTCTGCCCGTGCTGCCGAGCGTAAGTATGAGGAGAGCAAGCAGGAGACCGCCCAGATGCGCAGCCGGCTGCTAGTCATGAGCAAAGGCAGCAGCGAGCAGCAGCAGCAGCAGCAGCACTCCATCATCAAGCCCACGCCGCAGCGTGAGTAGAATTGACAGCATCTTGTCCTCACTACTCAGTTGCGTACATGAAGTTGTTGAAATATTTTCATGTCCAAGAAACGTACGAGTATGTTCGGTAACCGACGAATTTTTAACATTTTTACATTTTATAGCAAGACTGGAGCTTAACTTCGGTCGGAGTGACTCTTAGTAGAAATATTTAAAAACTTTGTTTTGAGTTGTCTTGCAAGGTATCTCAACCGGGTTGGTCTGTAACTCTGTTCTACGTTGTTCCTACATGGCTTGATTGCACCTTCAGGGATGCGCGCAGTGAAAGACGAACTTTTCACGGCTACTGGAAAGTTTTGATGTATATAATTCCATATCTTTGCTCTGTAATTTTATCTTTTTAAATTAACGAATTTTAGAACTTACGGCATTCTATTAGGAAAAGTTAATCAGCATTTATTTCTCTTTAGAATACTGACCTCTACTGCTCTATTTTCAAATAACTATCACTCCATACAAAGTGATCATATTGATAAAATGATCCATTTCTATGTGTTAATCTTGAGATGTCGAGCACATTTTTTCATTTTCAGCAATCAGATACGAGTCTCACTTTTATACAGATTTGTCTCGTTTGCTATACTATTCATGAAGCCATAATCTAATCCATAAATTTTGTGGATAGTTATACAAGTGCTATTTCCTGCTTACACGATTGTGTTGAGATCTTTCAATGTTTCTTGGTTGGTTGTTCAAATGAATGAAGTTCTGAGCCGTAAAGATTAATTTGTTTTTCCTTAACAATCATTCCTAATTAATCCTACACAATGAATTAATTCTTATTTAATTGATTCAATTAATTAGCTTATTAAATGAAAGCTGATATTGCAGATGCAGAGACGAGTAATGGATCGGTGTCCTCGCCACGGCCGCCGCTGCACGACGACCTGGATGGCGAACACAGCCACCCTCTAGACTCCCCTCCTCCCATTCCTCCTCCCCATATGTTGCCTCATCTCTTCCCCCCTCCTCCTGGCATACCTCCTCCTTTCCCTCCCCATTTCCTCCCTCCTCCCTTGCCGCCTCCCATGATGGCAGACCGCCGGCTGCCCCCCGCTGGGCGCCTTGCATCGCCTCCTTTCCACCGTCGCATGGGCGCTGCGTCGCCGCCGGAGTTCCTGGACCGGCGGTCACCTCCGCACTTCGACCGGAGGAGCTACTCACCAGCAAGCGAGCGCTCGCGGTACTCGGACAGACAAGGCCGCTATTCTCCAGACCGCCACGGCCGCTACTCGCCTGATAGACATGGTCGGTATTCTCCTGACCGCCAAGGACGTTACTCACCTGACCGCCAGGGACGATATTCCCCAGACCGACAAAGACGGTACTCGCCAGACCGCCTCTACGACCGACACCCTCACAATGACAGGTACAACAACATTGACCGACACTCTGACGCGTACTCTTCCAACGGCCGCAATGACTCTCAACGCGACTCTTCCCCTGAACGTCCCTACAACCGGTCACCGGAGGGCTTCGCCAGGAAAGCGTCTCCGCCGCCTCTGCCCCGCAGGCTCTACGAGGAGGGTGGAGGCCCTCCGACCAGGAAGGGTGAGTGTCCAGGGGGTGACCCTGCTGTAGGCAGGTGGACCGTCATCATCGTCATCATAGACGTCGTTTTCTAAAAATTTACAATTTTCACAAAAATTCACAATTGTAATTGTAATTTTGTAATTTTTTTTCCACAATTTTTTACAAAATTACAATTTTCTGTGTTGAATTGAAGAGGGCTGAATTTTAAGGTTTTACTCAGGGCCCTTAAAAAAAGTGGTAGTATTTGTGCACACTGAAAACTGTTCAGATTCGATTGTAGAGAGGCAATATTCTTTGACTTTGTCATGCCTAATTTGAATAGTATTGTAACGAGCTCAAAATATTAATGCTCCTTGAAAATTTCATAAAAGTATTAATATTGCAACGGGGTTGGGGTGCTCAAGTTTTCACGAGGACAGTGCAAAAGAGGCAATAAATATTTACAACTGAACAGAACCTAGTTTGCATAGTCTCTCTTGACTCACTTCAGGAATACACATTGCATTTCAAATACCTTTTAAAAGTGATAATAGTAAAACTGATACGGCAATGGATGAGAGCTGTTGTTCATAAATTTGTGATACATTCAATTGGTTACTTAACCTTTCAATAGACACCTATTTACAACTAATGCTTCACTTCTCCGTAATCTTCTCGAATGCCAAATTAATTGGTTATTCATTTTCACCTAAAAGCACAAGCTCAGATTATATTTTCTGCTAACTATATCTCAAGCCTACAGTGACGTCTCTCTTCCTAATTTTCCCATTTCGTATTTTGCTACAGGAAAGAAGACTTCAACGCCCGTAGGCCCCAATGACCGGTGAACGCAGGTGTCGTGTAGTTGCCGTGGTAACGCTGGTGTAGTCGTCCTCTGCCCTGCCTACCGTCTGCCATCCTTGTTACGTTGTGAAGGAATTCTTGTGTTATTATTTAGTTGTAGACGTGTCCTAGCATTCTGGACTTCTGAGGTGCCGAGTCATGAACAGGAAAAGAAATGCCTTGTTAGAACTTGCTTCCTTGCGAGAGTGGATTGCTCACCTGGTGACACTCGAGCTTTAGGATTCGTACTAGTATTTGATGAGTTCGTCGTAATGTGCAATGTGAAACTCAAGTCGCAAGTGAGCTACTCGAGTGCTTAGAGTAGTGAACAACGAGCTCTACCGTTAGACTCTCGCAGCTACCAGGCTGTCTCTGCACTTCTCACCGATACTGAGTGCATTTTTACAAATGAGATGAATTAAACTGAATGAGTGTCTGGCTTGACTGTGTTCAGTATAACTGGGAAATTTGATGTATTGCGGTCGGAATTGTGAAATTTACGAATTATTTTGTGATTTTACCACATTGGTCAATCTTTTTTTTTGTTGCGTCGTAGCGATTTTAATTTTCGTTGTGGTTCAAATTTTCCTTACTATTATTTCTGAAGTCTTTCCCCCATGTCTATGAATTTCTAATTTTGTATATCAAGCGTCGTAAAAAAGTCGAGATATTGTAAAATTTTTAGGTATGGGGAATAATATTGTGAGCGAAATACCGTAGTTGTAAATTGGCACAATAATTGGCGATTATAATTTGCTTTCTTCGTCTTCCGACGGCACCGCTGCCGAGCGTCAGGAACTGCTGGTCTCTGATGACAATTGCAAGTCTTTAATGTACTGAAAAATGTACTCAGTCTATTCAGTTGGGGCGTCCTTGTCTCCATCTTCTAAAAATCTCAGCCAAAGTGGGACTGGGCATAGGTGTGCAGTGGTAAATTAGTACCTGATGCACGTGAGTGGTGTTTAAGAGTGACGCTGCCTGAGGTAAAGCTCCTTCAATTACTAGGTGCACTAATATCGAACCTGATCGTGTAAGATGTATTCAGTTTTGTTAATATTTATTTTATAAGTAAGAGAGATATATATTTGACATTGAGGGTATTGTGGTATTTCCGTTTATAGTAGCTTGAAATTTTGGTCTTGCTCTCGACACTCCTTCCTGTCCCTAGATGATGATAGCTCAGATGCAAGGGAGGGGTTGCTCACAGCAGCTCACCACGCAATTACTCTTTTAATGTACTCTGACGGACTAGCAAACAATCCGTTGACCTCTCATGTGAACAGCACCTCCAAGTATTTTCTGTATATTGTGCAGATTTGGGTACTGTGGTCGTGTACATTGACCACCTTAACTCTAGAAGTCGTAGCCTCGTAAAGCAGCTTTAAGATCAGAGTCTTGTGAATTGTGTTGATAGATATTATACTTTTATAAAGGGCGTAGTTCATTTTCTGGTTTGGGTTAAATGGAACTCAGCATTGAACACCTGCTCATCGCGTTGTCTTAAGCATTTCGGGAAATCACGTTTTTTACAGTGCATTTAGTTTTGAATGGTGTAACTGCACATTTCTTCACTGTTTTTTGGAAAATATAAACTTATGATTTCCTGTTACAAATACGTGGCTTGCACTCCAATTTTTCATTTTATTTGCTTGGCTATTTTTAATACACTCGAACGTCTACCTTGCACATAACTTCTGTGAATTGTTAGTGAAGCAGTAAGACGTGTTTTTGGACGTCCCATGATCTAGGTCACGTGACGAATTCAATAGACCCAGTCACGTAGCGCTAACTGTGAGGATCGAAAGTATTATATTAAGCATATAATCCTGCAATGTGGCTCTCGACTTCATTTTGATGAAAATAAGTAAGAGATTAGGTTTATTTCTTCATATGTTAAATGAATGTATATACATCGTTCTGGGATGATGAACTTGCGCGTAAATTTAAATATCGTTCGACGTCTTCCCTATAGGAAACATTTTTTTATTTTTTGTTGAGCAACTCGTGTTGAAAGAACAACTGCCTACTCATTCCAAAAATATAAAATTGGAATAGAGTTTTTTTAGAAATATTTGCACTGGCGTTGTTTACAAGAGGAAATCTTGGAACTTTACTGAACAAGTTTGAATTTCTGTTGACTGTGAATTGAAGTCATTTATCACTAGAAATGCGAGTCTGTGGCTTGATGCAAGAGAAACTCGGATTCTTTATCACCACTTGAATGTCGGCCCGCTTCTCCCAGCGGTTTCTGTGTGCATTTATATCCTGCCTGTTCTCCCATTTCAATGGTATTCGCAGGTGCATCTGATTAAATTTTATTGATGTGTAACCTACTTCTGCAGTTAACTTTACTCCATGACCATATGTATGATTAATGATGGCATGTGCAAGGGAGACTTGGTGTTGGAATTTACAATGCGAGAATAGCTGTGAGGGAACACATAAGCTTTCATTGATGCTGTGTCCTCTATTTTCAGAATGATACATGACCCTAGAAAATAAATGACACCCTCTTGATACCATGCATTACTACTGAGATTGCTTTTATTGTGTCTGCAGTGGTTAAAACAGAAGTATAATAATTATAATAATTGATAATACAGTAAATACATTTACTACGTTACTTCCTCGGCTTTAGTGGGTTAATATTTGCACTCTAGATGTACACGTTCATCATTGTTCTGGTGACCGGTGTCCAGTGGAAAGCTGCAAGCTTCCAGCTTTGAAAGCAATGAAGGCGCATCTGAGCTGAAAATGTAGTTCACTTGTATTTCATATGCTAAAGCAATGTGCGCAGTGGTTGATGAACTATTATGCTAGGGTGTATTTGAACGTTCTGTACAGTTTTTGTAATATTTTGCATTATTTAATAGGTTACACTACAGTTTCTCTCGTGAATTTACGATGCAACTCATATACCCATTGGATTGGTAGGAATTTGCACTTTATATTGCAGAGATCTATAAGAATTTTGTCAAATACTTCTCCAATTTAATAGCGAATTATATGACTCATTGCGGGGCCTAAGTGTTTTGTATCTCCTTTCGTAATATGAACTTCCTAGAGACATTAATTAATTTAAACCTCGATTGTTGCCCGTTAGTATTGGCCGTTATGACTTCGCCATCATCTTCAAAACTTGACTGGAAGTACAAGTCTGCGTTCTTCTTACCATTTCTGGGAACACTTTCAGGTGTGCTGCAAGGCGCGTCTCCAATGTAAATAGAGCTGCTTAGAGCACCTTTGGAAACCCTACTGAACTTTATGTAGGGGAGTTTGCTCTTGATCTCCCTCTAAAATTAGCTTTAACTACTGAATTTCAATATTGTTTTAAATTATTGTTTTGTTGTTGATATGGTCTAAAGTTATCCAATAATTCAACTGTTATACGTTGCTTTGCCTGTTAATCGGCATTGATTTAGACCATGCTTTACTTAAAGACTCGGCATCTAACACGTGGGAAGCGCAACGTGCTCGCTTTATACCACCATTGGGGAAGTCATCCCCATTCAAGTGACTTTGCAGATTGCTGAACTCTTTTCTTCTGTTACTCATTGGTTTATCAAAACAATAATTCGAGGTTTTGTATAGTTATAGCTTTAGTTTTGAAGTTAAGTAGACTCTCTTTTTTTAATTTTGTTTCTAGCACTGCAGCTGCTTGATACTTCATCTGTATTTATTTATTTTTTGTTTCGTTCAGTTGCTCTCTCTTACTTTTAAAGAACTATTTAACCTGCTGCGATGACGAATAAACATCTATGTTTGTCATACACCCCCTTTCCAGTGAGTTTAAAGTTATTAAATTGTACTCTTATTGGTGTCTCGCAAATTGTAATGAATTTATCGTGTGAAGCACTCGTTAATCTTGTGGTGGTACCACTCCTTGCTGGCAATTCCTTACGCACATTGAGCCACTAAAATTAATTTTCAGGCATAGGCTACATTATAAGCAGGAATTGTTATTATACGATGATTGATTCAGTATCCTAGGTTTCTCTCCTTATTCCATCTAGTTTCGAGTTGTTAGTGCCTAAGAGAAGTACCTAATTTTTTGACGCAACACGGTTGTTCCTTCTAATCAGTGACATAACTAATTCTCTTACCAACAATCTATTCTTCCCAAAAACAATTTATTCGCACTAATAATCTTTAGGACTTCATTATTTCTTCGTTCTGTGAAAATTTTATTAGAAATTATGGTAATTGAAACATCGGCGGTCAACTATATGGTGCGCCTCGTACGGACAACGGACATCCGTCCATTACCGTTCAAACGTGACTGGGGTACTATGTGCCGGTGTTACGCACGTTTACAAAACTATAACACGCACCTTTACAAAACTGTCACCGTAACAAAGGCCTTGACTGCCTTCGGCTCTCAATTTATGTTAAAGTAGCCTGATGGCGTGGAGCTGTATGAATTCATTTCCGACGTTCCAATAATTACAAATGGAGGAACAACAGAGCATGTAGTGGAAGTTGTGGCTCTGTAATGGAGAAACTGTATACCCGTTAAGAGATATTCCCACTTTTCTTTGAATAAGATGAATTGGTATACTAATTTAGGGAGTTCATGAACGATTGAATCCCCTGTTTCATTAAATGTTTGCCTCATCACACACTAGGTCGGCAAAGTTGCAGGAAGAACTAGACATTATTTATTCAGTTTAAATTTTTATTACTTATCAAAAATTTTAGAATGCTGAAGTTTGATTGAGAAATAAGTGATTAAACAATTGAGGCTTCTAATAAATTTCTTATATTCAAATTTCTTATGCACGTTGAGCTATGTTTAGTGATTAGGCCTGTTTTACCTCATTTTGATTACTCAAACTCTACATTAAAAATTAATGTATCATCATGACAATAAAGTAACAAACTTATTTCAATAAGAAATCTGGATGTGAAGTCCTGTTATGACAATGTTTTAATAAATTGTAGGGAAATTGGAAAAAATAACTGAAATTGATAAGTGTTGTCTAAACACCACATGTATCAAAGGGTGCTTATCAAACATTCATGATAAACTATTTTTTGCTGAAGGTGTTTGGTTGCTTCAGTGAGTAACCAAACAACCATTGCATGTTGTTTGCAGCTAGGGAGGTTGTGTTCCTGTCTGTCAAGTAAGGTGGATACAATATCAATATGGCCTTATATTAGGTACTTGGTGGTTGTGTTTAATCTTTGTTATGTTTCAGAATTATTCTTCAGAAAGCTTTTCTATTTTGGTCAGATACAATACAACACATGCAAATGCAGTGCTAAAATTAATCCAAAATTGATAAGTATGAAAATCTTTTATTCATTCTCAGCTCCGAGTTGTTTGAAAATGTTTTAATTTGATGCTCTTTCCATGTACCTGCACTGCTAATTCACCATGTAGTGCACCACCATTAATAATTAATTCAAAATACCATTATTCACCCATAAAGGCTTGCTATTGTTTTATTTAGAATTTCCAAGTTAGTAAGATTCCACTGATGACTAGTAATTTCTTTTTTATGAATTGGAACAAGCTAAAGTTTCTATAAAGAATATTTTTTTGATCACTCAATTTTATGTGCTGTATGTACTCAGTCTCTTCTTTTTGTTATAGAAGATACAAATGTTTAGAAAATTTTTGGCTTTAAATGTAATCAATATACAGTAATTTCTGTTGATTCTTATCAAAATGTAAATAGTTGTTTTAACTTTCTTAATTTTAGGCTAAAAGTGAATATAACTAAACCACATGAATACTCAAACCATATGTGGCCAACTTGTGTCACTCTTTAGTGGTTTTAATTGTATTTGTTAATATTGTAAATTCAGTATTGTTCTAAGAAGTATTCTTTTAGGCTTTCATATTCTGTACATTTTTTATGTTTATGTAATATATGGTTATTATTTTTCTAGCCACTTGTATACTTTTTACCATGGAGGGTGCTGATCTGAGTAAAATGACTCCAACTCAAAAGGAGGCCCTTATGACTCAAGTGAAGCAACAGATGATGTTGCTTAACACTCAGGAGCTTCTGTCGGTGAGTAGCTGCCTTGATGCTGCCCAGCAGTGTCTTTAATTCATGACCCACCAGTGGGTCATACTGCAATGAATGTGTTAATAAGCCTCAGTTGCTTATGGGGTCTTGAATTTTTTTCCTTAGACTTTAACCGTTTCAGCCCAGATGGCACACATATGTACAATAAGGGATCTGTATATAAAATATCTCTGGGGTGAAAGGATTAAATTTCTTACCTATCTCAATGTCATTGTCCCATTACTAAAATTATTTTTCATGTACTGGTATTATTCTTAGATTAATATTTTTCATATATATATTATCAGTGTTCCTTTTCAAGTTGTTAACTTTAGCTACCAGATTGTTTTGTTTTATTCCATTAAGAGTATTTATTCCTGTCTTTTACAGGTATTAGATATACTGTCCTGCAGGACTCTCATTACATAATAGAATACTGATTCCATTTGACAATTCCTGTGCCTCCCAGAGAATGATGTAGGCCTCTATTGCTAGAGCTACTGAGCTGAACATGCTTTAGTATATAAATGCACTACATTCTAGCATCAATGTTTCAGTTTGCAATTTATTTAAACTTTTTCTTGTGGGACTTAATTTTAAAGTAAATAGTTTAAAGAGAGTTGTAAATTCCTGTTTGTCATGCTGAGCGTTCTCATTTATTTTTGCCTTGACCTCTTTTTCATCTTTCATGTTGATACTATTCAGATGCTTTTAATTGAAGTTCTTGGTTTTAGTACAAATTTCTACTATTCTTTACATTACTAGTACATTTGGACTAGTTTGCTTTAGGGTGCACTAATTTTCCTAGCTCTGCTACATAAAAGGAGTTTTTCAAATGCTAGTGGAGACTGAAAAAAAAGCAAGTTTTTATCTGAGAGATAGCTTGTTTTATTCAGAAATTGTTTAATGTTTTGTGTACAGAAAATATAATGGACATTTGTTATTTCCTTTCAGAATATAATTGACCAGTGTTTCACAAGATGCATCTCCAAGCCAGGCTCATCATTGGACAATTCAGAGCAGGTAATGAGTAGAAGGGATTTCCATTAGTGACCTACACCTTCCTTCTACATGTTCATGCCTCATGGCTCTTTGGAAATATATCTTCCTTAAACAGAGGATAAAACCTTCAATCCTCATTTCTACTATAATGATAACTTGCAATTTGGGTTCCAGAAGTATGTAGTTTTATGTGCTATGTAATGAGGAAGAGTGACCGTATCAGCCATTTTTATAGTATTGTTCAAGCATTTTGTTTGGTGTGTCATTCATTGAACATTTTTATAATGTTGATCAAACAGTAAAGCATTGGGTTTGGCGTGTGCATTGGCCACTCTCACTAGATGTAGAATTTGCAATTTGGTAGTATTTGTAATTAATATGGGTTGAAAATATACATTCCGGACGGTGGAGGTTTTGGCCTGTGTCATTTAGACTTAATTCAGTTGCCTTTAAGCCAAATGTGCAGGTTTATATGCAACCAAATTAGATGCTAAATTCTTGAAATTACAATAATAAATTCAACGGGACAGTTTACTCCTGTTCGCTATAATGTACGTCTGGCTAATGGAACATTTGTTTCGTTCTATCCATAATGTAGCTGTAGATGTAGTTTCTGTCTGCTTCTGTGGTGATCGCACTAGTCTGAAACCACTCTCTTTTCCAGAAATGCTTGGCAATGTGCATGGACCGCTTCATGGACAGCTGGAACTTAGTATCTCGTGCCTACGGCGCCAGGCTAAGCTACGAGAAGAGTAAATACTGAGACTGGTTTAGGGAAGTTTCTTCAGTACATAGTGTGTATACTTGCCTTATTTTAAGCAACGACGTTGTCCATGCTTCTGATTACTTTCGAGTCTTAAATATCACGCCACGAGTCACTCATTTAGTGTTTTTTTTTTCTTATAGCTTATCGAATTTCTGTTATGATTTTCCTTGTTGACGATGAGCTCATGTCACTAGTAACGTTAGATTTGCTTGAATGAATGTTATTGTTTCATTGTTTCTATTATCCCTGCGATAAAAGTTTATTCAAGTGAATAACTATAATACTTCTGGTAATTAGTTCACATGTTGCTGGATCGTGATGATTTTAAAATATTTTTATTCTCTCTAGAAATAGAACAGGAAGTTACTTAGAGACCAGTTTGTGCTGATTATTGTGAGAGAAGATGAGAGGATGACGAGAAGAATTAGGTGCTGGTGTTACTTCATTGTTTTAGCTGTAAGTGTTATTCCTCTGTTGCCGTTTCCGTAACAAGGTGAGATGAAATGCTACGATTTTTCTTAAGATTATTTGACTTTACGTCTTAGTCAACTTCTGACCTAATAAGTCTCTTGTTTTGCTGTGGCGTGTTTTTGTCACTGTCCATTATTGAGGTATTCATGCATCTACTGAGTTCTGGGTCATGACATCATCTCAGGATAAAGATGACGCCCTAGCATGACCAGCATGTGTGATATTCCTTGTCTTTACCACTGCTGATGTTAGTCAAAGGTCGGAAAGAATCATTGAAACTTGGATGCAAGGTTTCAAGATGTCTCTAGTTTAGATGAGGCTGTCATTGGCGAAATGCTTTCAGTACTGCTTAGATCATTTAGAAAAATGATGCTACGGTCTTAAGTAGCGACCTACTTATCTACGCAAGTAAAAAGGCGATGCCTCTTGTATATCATCTTGGGTCCGACTTTTGGTGGTTGAGCTATTGAAATCGATGGGGTTTCAAATTAGTAAAACTGGGATAAGGAAATGCTTTGAAAGATGACTTTCAACTTTTAAAGTAGTTACGGTTAGTGCATAAATGAGGTATGCTTGAAAGAATTGAGTCAGTACGGCATATGCCAAGGTAGTGAAGGCAGCAGAATTAGATGAAGATACTAGCTGACTGGATGCGACCGCAATGTGCCTTTATTGCTGATGGAGTTTTTATTTTTAAGTTTCCATGCACTTCCTAGAAATTGATTTTATGGTCCCGTCTTGATTTATGTAGTGCATAGCATTTAACACCAAAGGAGCTATGGAATGGTCTTGCTAACATTGCTACATTCACAAAAAACTCGTTTGCACTAGACAATAATACAAAGAAGAAAGTGCTCAATGCAGGGTAGGCTTTGATCTTGATAAACGACACGCATCTTGACGCAAGGATTCTTTGGATCGGACGTGTGTGGGCACAAGAACGTACGCAAGACATTAGTACTTCATAAACACAAATTTGTACAGTATTTGAGCTTTGCTAGATTGTTTCAAAGTGGAATTTCGATATCAGCGGAGCAGAATTTGACATATTTCAAGAAAGTGACTTTACACATGACCGGAGTCAATATGAGTAAGTAGATAATAACAATCTTAACACTCTTTTTCTATGCTTACTAAGGTTGCCGTTTGAGTATACTGCAGACTAAAGAGCTTCTATGTCTGATTCCTGAGGTTCAATAATATACAAGCACAAATCTACTCTGTACTACCTAGTCATTGATGGAGGTACGTAAATGTTCATGGGTGTGGAGATATAAGAAATCAAATTAACGCTGAGTTAAAGGACAAATATATTATCATGCAACATAATTCATTGTATATGTAGATACTCGATGATGAAATGTATGAAATGAACAAAATAGTGAAAATGTTTGGGGAAGACCAAGCTAGTGTTGCTAACAGGTAGTTCCGTTAACCTTATGGTGTATGGTATGTATGGTACCTTATGGTCCATTTGCATGGAATGGCTCAGGGTGGCCCCAGAGGAATTAGTTTGGATGACCCTGGTTCACAGGAGAAAAACTCTGGGATGCCATCCTGTTGTATGTGCGTGTGTATTGGAGGAAATTGAAGGCCGTTACAAAGGCCCCAGCCAAACGCTGGCCCTCGATCTAAGTCTATGTCGTGAGCGCTCGTTAAAATAATAATTTAGGACTATAAGGAACTTAAGTACCCTTCATAATAGAATGCGAATTCATTGAGAAAAAATGAGAATGTATAAATATGCGTAGAGTAACGTGGTAAATTACTTCTATATCCAAATTAATTTTAAAAACATTGAATTTGTCAATGCACTATGCTTTTGCAAAGCCTTCTGTTGGTTACTGTTAGACACACAATACGTTTTATGGAAAAAACAAAGATTTTACTTGCCTACTTCTTAGCAACCAGGTCGTTTGTAAGAAATATGGACGATTGGTTACTGAGAGGTCATGGAGGTAATGGAATGAAGTGGGATTGCAATAAGTGGAAGAAAGAAATTTAAAAACTAACAAGAGACCCTGAACAAATGGAAGCATAGTATGAATGGGAAAACTACTTTAATTTGGTATGCCAGTAAGAATGTATGTACCAAGGTTTGAAATGTTTTAGGATGGAAGTTTTGGCAGCCAACTCTTGTTTGCCGTCGGATGTACGGCATTAAGCGTGAATAGGCGTACATGGAGATGGAATGAGGGGAATACAAGGTAATGTCCGCAGTGTAACAGAGGAGTATGGAAATAGTTGAACATCTGGTCTTGGAATGTAGTAAATATGAACACGAGCGAGAGAGCCTCATGTACTTGTATGTGGTCCATGAGCAGTGTAGAGAAAACAAGTGGAATGCAACGTGTGTTGAAGAGGATTCTGGTATGAGATCTTGTAGGGCTGGATGAGGAATGTAACAAAAAAACAATCTTTATTTCCCATCGAGTGCACAGTACATAGACATTTAGTACATTGGTTTTTCAAATTCTTAAGGTTAACATTCTAAGAGTAGGGGTGATGGTGAAGCTCTATGATCCCGGGAGGTTAATGGGTGTGTCCATGAGCGGGGAGTTGACTGCTTACCCAGTAAGCCTTATCGATATGTGCGAGCTCACGGCGCGAAGAAGCAACGAGAAACAACTCGTGTTCATGGCCGGATTCGAACCCGCAGTCTTTCTGCATGAAGCAGAGACCTGATACACAACACAGGTCATAGACCACTCGACCACGGTGGCTACGGTTGCGGATGCAATGAAAGATTTCTTAGTGCATGCGTAGAATAAGCGACAGTGATGTTGAATAGTCATTTTTTCAATGTGACTACCTGCTAAGCATGCAGGGCTGTTTATGACAAGCTGGATCTTCCAGTGATGCCCTCACTTGCCTGGTTCATTCGCATGGAATGACTCAGGGTGACCTAAGAGGAATTGCTTTAGACGACCCTGGCTCACAGGAAAAAAAACTCTAGGATGCCGTCCTGTTGTATGTGTGTGTGTATTAGAGGGAATTAAAGGCCGTTACAAAGACTCCAGCCAAATACTGGCTCTCAAATCTAAGTCTAAGTTTAAGGCACTAGGCATCTGGCACTACATAATACTGTCGCTGCAAAGCGGACGGTCCGCAGAGAGCGTTTTCTAGCTGTCGTAAGGGAAGACACACGCCGTAGCCTGGCACTTGTACAAAAAAATTATCGAGTCAAGACTGAGTTATCTTCCCTGAACTGTTCATCGAAAAAATGATCTACATCACTGTCTGTGTATGAGTTTAATAATTTTTTCAATGCCGTCACAGTTTACACCTATTAAATTTTACGAAATCAATGTGTTTAAGCTTCATTGTTCATGATTTCGCCATGCTAAGACAAGATCCGAAAAACTTTTTTTTAGTGCAAGGTTTGAATGCGAAACTTTAACTGTAGTTAGGGTGTAGCAAACTGACGAAAACTTTATATTGCAACCACACATGATCGTAATATTGCAAAAACTGTAATAGTCTTCATTTTTCATTGACAGTTCAAAGAACTTAGGCCAGAAAAATAATAGTTTTTCTAATTTTAGTATGACTTCATCATTCTCCTTATTTTTCCAATTTGATTTTCCTAAAAATGCAATAATTTTGTGAATGTTTATGTATTGTTACTTAAAGTTTTATTTTGGAACTCTGAAAGTGAAAAAGAAGAATGTTTTAGTTTTTGTAACATACTGGAAGGAAAGATAGAAACTTACAATAATGAATATGACTTTATTGGCATAGTTTGAAAAATTGTTTCTGCTATATATTTCTGTGTAACAACTGTCAACCATTTACCTTTGTGTAGCATTCTTGGTTTGGAAGCAATTTTAAAATTGCCTGTTCGTATCCTCAATATTGTCAAGTTCTGTGTATCTATAAATTTCTAAAGTAGGGATTCATGTTGTGGCCTTGACCATTAATGTGATGGTGAACCCTCCAGACTAGGGTGAAAAGGAAGAGAGGATCCTGGTTGGCTCATTCTTGTTTTTGTTTAATTACTGCTACTTATAATGTCATAACCAGTAAGTGATTTAAGCTCTTCAATTAGGATAAGCTCAGAAGTTGTGCTACAAAAATTTAGATTTGAGACACAAAACTAACACTGTGTTATTACCAAAGGATTTAGGATCTAGCTAAGTTATCAGCTTCTAGGTGCTCAACTTATAATACAAGTAATTTCTTAGTGACTGGATGACTCATAATAAGGTAGAGGTTTAAATATGGCAGCACTTTTTATGTTGGAGAAATTCATAATATATATTTTTACTGTTGAAGCCTTAGCATCACAGCTAAGTTATAGATTCTAGAAGAACTTTGTTGAAAATAAAGCAGCAAAATGTGCTTTTGGGACTTAGACTTCTTTTTGAAGCTTTTGCAGTTGTGAAACAAGAGAAATAGAGACTCATGGAAGCAAAATATTGCAGGGGCTGGAATAAAAGATTCCCAATATGGGTAAAGTAGAAAAATTCTCAAGACCTTAGAAGAAATGAATTTTATATTGTGGGTGTTACAACCATTGAAAGAGGAAAGAGTTTCTTGTTTTTGAAATGAAATTGAGAAGGATCATTTAAGTATCTAGAAAAATGCATAAAAGAATTTCAGATCTAGAAATAGAATTAGATGAAGGTCTGCAAGGATAAGATTGAAAATCTTAACTACTAAATGTTACAGCATTGCTATAGGATCTGGTGCCATGACAACAGGACTAAAAGTTACTTCTGAATAAGGCATATATATGTCTTGATTGATGCAGTGATCAACTTGTATATATTAATGGATCTGTGTCTAATTTTATTTTTTGTCAGGCAATTTAATGCCAGATGTGATGCTCTTTATTGATGTGATGTTGCGCTGGAATAAAAAGTTTAAAGTACTCCGTTGCTCTATCTGTCTAATAGGATGGTTGGGATTACTGCTCTTTGGCTGTAAGTATTGGCATGCACTTATTAAGGTCTGTTATACATTATTCCTTTCTTTTAAAGGATTCTCTGAACAACTTCTATACTGTTTAGTGTATGGTATGTACTTAAAGATGTTGTAAATTTGCTAATTCATGTAATGAGAAAATTATTTTTCTCTAAATGAAGGTTTAGTAGAATGACATAAAGATGAACTTGTGAATTTTTCATTACTCTTCTGTGCTTAGACATTGCTGTTGAGTAATTTACTTCTGTAGTTAAGTTGTCTTGAAGTTGCTAAATATTGGAATGGGAGGTGCAGCTAGGGCAGGTGGAACTAGCTATAACAGGAGAAGTTACACTGTTGGACTGAAGTGGGTATTACATTGCTATCAATATTATCAGTACTGAAAGAAATGTCTACCATAAGTAATCTAATGCTCCAAAGTATCCTAATATTTCACTAAGAGGTGAGCACCTCTAGTTGGCACATAGATGTGGATTGTTAGCTTGTTTGAGTAACTGTCTTGATGTGTATTATGACTCAGTTTTTAGTATTCTAGACATTAAGTTTTTTACTACATTTGTATTTAATTCACAAGGTCAGATGTGTATTTTCTTGTCTATATTACTCTCAAAGTATTGTCTGAGTTTAAAATTTCATCCACCCTCTGCATTGGGTTGAAGCTAAATCAAAGATGCAATGTTACAGTGAGCTTCTGCTCATCTAGTAATGGGTGAGGAACTGTAACAATCTCAGGTCTATTGCTTTGAAATAAGCTATCCACACATGAAAAGAAACCAGTCACAAAAGAATTTCAAAACCAACTTGATATGTCACTTTGAATCTCAAAGTATTAAACAAATGATGAAAACTTGCTAAGTTGTTATGCATAACTACAAAATTAATTTTGTAATGAAACTAACTATATGTGTCTAACTTGTGTTGGTAGCTCACTAGTTTAGTGAAAATTATAGAAGAAAGAAATATAATTCAAAAAACTAAAATTTCAGCCTCCTACTAATATTCTGCTGTTCTAGTGTTAAATTGAAAAATTTTAGATTTAACATGCATACCACAATTAATACCATATATCCCATACAATACAAGATATTTCAATGTTCATCTCACATGATGAGGTAAACTAACCATATTTCAAAATATTTTTATTTTCAAGTTTCAATTGAATTGTGAGAAGATATCATTTATTTGTAGGTTTATCAACCAATGTATTTCTATCACTTAAAAATCCTAATGGTGAATTATTTAAAACCCAATGATGGATATTCAAGGTATCCACAATATTGAAATAAACTTATTCTTTGTTTCTCAGTAACATTGCTATTGGTCGAAAGCTTAATTCTAAAAAAATAAATATCTGTGACACTTATTGATTGTCATTACTCACTCTGTCAATTTTCCAAATCAATTTATATGTACTTTTATTTACTACAGTTTCAAGGTATGTTTCAGATATTTTATTAATGTTATGAAAAGAGCACCGGCACTAAAATATGTGTGCACAAGTCTGAGTAACAATGTGTATCAGTCTAAATTTTTGGTGTTTGTTCACAGTGTCATACTGGCGTGCGGAGACCACGTCTCTGCGCAACTCGCATGTGTTGGCTCGACAAGAAGCTGCTGCTGGGAGCCGGTGGGTCAGTGATGGCTCCAGCAGCTCTGACAAGCCTCGACTCAAGAAACTGCGACAGCTCTGCAATCCTCCTGATCGTATACATGCAGCCAGCGAGGGGCGTCTCACAAACACTGCTTATGACCTGGTTGGCATCATTGTAAATGTACGGCATGGAGACAGAGGGCCAATGATCCCTGTTCGTAACTTGTCACATATCAACTGCAGTCACCGCTCGTACATGAGTAACGCATACAAGAACTTTGTTGGAGCTGTTATGAATGCATCTAGAAGTTCTGACTTCACTGTTTTTGCAGGGTCGTTTGTTAAGTATCCCATATTACCTTCATTGTACCATTGCAGTGTTGCTCATCTCACTCCCCAAGGTGTGGTGCAGCACGTCAAGTTAGGCAAGGTGCTGAAAGATATTTACATTAATAGCTTGAGTTTACTCTCACACCCATGGGAAGTTGATGATGTTGTCATTCACTCGACTAAATTTCGACGTACTTACCAGAGTGCTTTGGCGTTTTTGTATGGGTTTTTACCAAAATTTGATGTGTCTCAGCTGCGCATGACTGAAGGCCGCGGTGTTAGTTTCTGCAGCAACAACTGCCGCTGCGACCGCGTTGCTGCTCTTGACGAGAAGCATGACCTGGAGAGGAAGTTATTCAGAAAGTCGCACCCAGGAGTAATGGAATTGTTGGAGAAGCTAAGTGCAATAGTGAAGGAAGGGCCTGGGGCTGCTGACATCACCAACCCCCTGGTGATGCGCGATGCCCTCATGGTGTACGCCTGTCACGGGTACAAGTTACCGTGTGTGGGCGGCGTGTGTGTGCATGCAGAGGACGTGTCGAGCATCATCTCGTACGAGGAGTGGGAGCGGCGGCAGAAGAAGAGCAGGGCCAAACACAAGGCCAGCAAGCTCAAGATTTATGGCTTGCTTAAAGACATTGCCCAGACCATGGATACGATGATGAGGGATGGTAAACCAAAATTTGTTCTCTATTCTGGCCATGATAAAACCTTGAATTACTTGCTTGATAGCTTAAGTTTGCCTGCTTATCAACTGCCAAACTATGCTTCAAGAATCATTTTCGAAGTATACAAGAATGTTTCATCGAAGCCTCCTGGAGAGATGTACCGCAGTAGTTTTTTCTTCCGTATAATCTACAATGGAAAAGACATCACGAAATTCCTGCCATTTTGTTCAGTTAAAACTGTTTCACATTATACCAGCCCTAACGGATTTCAAAATGCCATAACTCTCTGTCCTATTACAAGTTTTGATAACTTCTTAAGAGCTTCCAATTACTTCGCCGAATTCAACGCAACAAACTTCAGAAGTGCGTGCAGTCTTAGCAAGAGCAGCACAGGAAAGGGCTCTTCTAAAAGAAGGCAGTGATCAAATACACAATTTGTTCTTGAGTTGTGATGATTTATATGACGTAGTTTCTGCAACTTTGGTACTCATTTTGAAATCTACATTGTGTTTTTTTTGTGGCCACCACTATTGAATTAAACGATCGCTATATTTTTAGGAAATGAGTTCTGAGTCTCCCGTGTATGTAGATGAAATGACATTTGAAAAATGTATTTTAAGTTTCATTGTAACAAATAACAACATCTGATCTTCTCTCATGTGGTAAGATTGACATGTGTTGCATTTAACTCGTAATTTCTAGCGAATTTATTCCAAGGACTCAAATTGCACATGATTACCAGGTCTCGTAATTTACCTGCGTAATTGTTAGCTTAAGTTGTTTTTATATATATCTTTTCGAGTGCATTCTGAACGTTCATTCTATATGGGTGCACTCCTATTTTATATGTATTTTTGTGCTTAGCATCTCACTTGATTGAATGTTTGTTGCTTACTTGAACTGGTTTCCTTTCTTGCTGCTGGACTCGTTTGCTTGTAGAGCCAGTTGAACATTTCGCTCTAACTTTTGTATCTCTTCGAACGTTGTGTTCCATGAAGACATAATGAACTATTTTAGGGTAAGTTATTGTGACAACTCTTATTTATGATCTTGGATTTGTCTTTTGAGGCAGTCACTCTTGCAATTGAATTAGTTACTATATCTTTTGAGGGCTGATAGGTGCTGGCAAGCTGCTTCAGAGAACTATTTACTTCTTTTATGTTCAAGTATTTAATCTACGTGTGAATACCAACATTTCGAGAGGTAAGACTTTTTTCCCCGAATGATGTGCCATATTTGAACAGTGAATTTACTTATTCATCAAATTTGAGAACTTTTTTAGGATTTGAATTAATTCAATTGTTGAATTTTGCCTAAATTTAGTTTCATTTCTGTGCTCAAATGTTCCATGGATGTGTGTGGCAATCGATGAAGAGAATTTGCTTTTGTTATCTGAATTTACATTAATTGAAGACATTAGGTAACAGGTTCGTATGAGCATATAACGCTGAGGCCTGTTTTGAAATTTGTACGTGAGCACATTTTGAGGACTCCCTGTGTTCTGGTTTGCGTGGTCATGCTGTGTGAAGCATCTTGCGTTACCTACAGCAGGTTCAACTGAGAGAATAACTCGAGTGTTTTAGTCGTGGAAGTTTGTGGAACTCATTTATTGTGTTCCCTTGTCCTTTTTGGGAGGGTGACTCACGTTACCATTTTAACAAACTTCTACTTAAGGTGAGCTGTTACTCGTTCACCTTTGTCTTCATCTTTTGTAGTTGGAGATAATATTTATTGCTGAGAGCTGACTTTATGTCAGGGTGCACGTAGTCGTCCAGGGAACTAATGAAAGAAATTAAATAATGAATATCCAACTCACTCATCGTCGACTCGTTTTTGTTAGAGGAGAAGTTGATTGCGTAGCTTATTCAACAACAAATATTTCCATACAAACTCTTTGACGATACCTAAAATTACGAGATCTTCGATTGAATCTAATTTCAATTTCGCTCGGTATTGTTCTTGAAGATGGAACAATCGTCGTCTCCGTGAGAAACGTTAAGTTTGCTTTGTTGGGTACCTCATGTTTACATTCTTTCTTGTATTCAGGAATTTTACTGCATATTCATTTTAAAAACAATAGAAGATCTACACCTATGCCAGGAATAGTGCCGTTTCTTGAAGCGTTTTGTTGTACAGGAGCTTTATCTAAGAAAGCATTAGATGCAAAAATTGAATAATTGGCCTTATCGATGTATGGTAATTAATATTGATTATTATATTAATATTGATTGCATAGTCAGAAAAACACGAGTTATTGCGTCTTGCTTTATTTTGTTAATTTATCTTGTTACAAAACCAGGTTATCGATGTCCCAAACTTGAGTCAACTTATTGCTGTTATCTTTTGTGGAATTAATTGCTTAGTTATTAAAATGAAATTAATTGCTTAAGTGAACGTTCGACATAATGATCGCTACTTATTGCTTGTGTTGCTTCACTATGAGTCACCATGTACGAGCACACGAAGGATGCTCACATTACATTGCAGTTGTCTGGGACTTGTGTACGGTGTTGTACTACCTGTGTGTTGCACCTGATCAGAAGACCTTGCTGTACCGTGTCTCTTATGTTCATGCGACACACTCGTAACACGTTCCCCTGTACGCTGCTTCCTATGCCCAGGATGCATGTAACTTGTGTCATCTGCGTGAGCCTCTATTCATTCCTAAGCACCATTCCTGAGTGATCACTTAGTCCGTGTACTGTGTCATGCCTATGTCTTGACTGCAGTTGAATGTCTTCACGAGTCTCTGAGAGATTCCTTTACTGTTATTCTTGATGTTTTTAATGCTTGTTCTTGTATGTACTTTTATTCGTTTGTTCCTATAAGTTGATGAACGGATGATTTGGTAAATTTTGTTTGAAGTCATCAATTTTTTCTAATAATTTACCCGAATATATTCTTTTGCTATAAACACCATCATTTCGGGGTCATTATAAGTTACTAATTGATTGGCAAGTTTGATATCTCAAGTCTCTATTGTTTAACCTTCCCTTCAATTGACTCTCCCATCAATTTCGCAACATTCCAAACAGTTACTAATGAATCAAGTGTAGAATGATTGAGTGTAAGAATGACTAAGTTCCTTACACATTACGGGACCAGCCTCCGAGGCGCCAGTCTTATCTCTTGTCAAGTGTCATCGTTTGCTGCTTTTGTGCCTGAACGGTTACTGTACCAATGCGTTGCAGTAAACTCTCTCCGCTTTCCTATAGTACGCCGAGATGGCGGCTGCTTTCCATGTTTGTCTACCATTGGTCCTGCTTTCTGTACAGTACACGTGGTTGCAGCTTAGCATTTCAGGTAAAATAAGAGTGAAAAAATTCTTATAAAATAGAATCGAATGAGGTAAAAGGAACCAGCCGTTTGGTCCATTCTTGGGTTTCTACCCAAGTCCCATGCCGCCCGTCTATATGACTATCTACCTGTAGTAAATTTACGGGGGACATTCTCATTGGATCTAATAATGCAATGCTGTGCTCGCTTCTGTCGGGAATTTTTTTCTGTACACGTGTCCCTGTTTTATTGCAGTGGGAGCTCGAAGTATTGTAACATCTAAAACTTGTAGCTAGACGAGAAGCTAGTAACCGTAATCTAGAGTACTTTAGCATCTTGTCAGCAAATTTTCCTCTCGTAACTGCCCTCTTTAGTTGTTGCCGAAATGCTGCTTCATTATCATCCTTGTGAAAAGATGTTTGTTGATTGTAAGTGCAGGCACCTTCGTCACTTTGGACGCTCTGTCTCATGATAACAAGGTGTGGAATTGCTCTGTACTCAGTAGCGTTGTTTGCTAATCTAAGAACAGCCACTGGGGAACTCACCCGCCACTCGTATCTTTTGGTCAAGTGTAACTAGTTGTCACGTCCTGCAACCTGTTCCGTGAGAACATCTTCAAAATGTTTGTACAGCACAGCGATGTTGTTGCATTTTCGACATGGATGCAGTACCGTAAGCATTTTGCGAGTGCAGGTTGAATTGAAGGGAAAATTTACAAACACGAGAAACTGAATGACTGATTCTGGTAACTTAAGTTTGATTCGTATCTCAAATTAATGGTAATCACAGACTCTGCGTCATGAAGACTCGTACATCTGATGGCATTTATTGTGTTTAATTGATGTCCGTCTAAGATTACTACTTGTTATGAGTGAAATATATTGGGACCAAATTCTTGAATTGTAAGAAGAAATTAAAAAACATGCCTCTTGACTTTTTGAGAGGGAATAGCTGTTAGTTTTTACTTCTTGAAGATCTTTATGGCTACTACCCTTTATATGCCTGTCGTTTCGCTACAATAATCTGTGCACCAGGTAGGAGTAACTTCTGCACTATTCGGAAACCCATCATTTCCTGTACCCTACCTAAGAATACAATGCTTTAACTCCCGAGCTCGCCATTCGGAGAGTTCTTCTAACGTAATCTAATTATTTGTGCGTGTCAACAGTTGCGTAAGTCTTTTATTCCCTACTTTTTAAGGTAAAGATTTGCACGATATCATGTGGAAAGTAAGATTCTCTCTTGAATCGAGCATATAGTAGTGAGATTAATAACAATTACAATATCACCTACAGAAGACGTTGCTTATTAGTATTCATTTTCTCATGGGCTTGCTGTTCATTGCATCAAGACGTTAAGCCCCAAAGTTTAGTGTTTACAAGCTCTACGTAAGCAGAGTAAACTGTCCATGCCAGTTTGACAGTGTCCGAAACGTACTCTCCCATTCACTGGGTGGTTACCTAGGACTCTACCTTCCAAAAGTAAATCACATTATCGAGGATTACTTGCAGTTCACTCGCCTTTCGTTACGTGCTTAATAAGAGGTCTCATACTTGACAAGTTTAGATAAAAATTAAATTCCCCCGTTGCGTCTCTTCCTTGTGTAGAAACAGGTTGTACTAACAAGGAATGTTCAACATCCCTTCGTTCTTACACTAAAATAAGCTGCGCTTCTTGCTGATTTATTGTTGGTGTAATTAAAGCTCTGATTTTCCCTTTTACTGTCTCACTCGTGAGGAAACAGACTTACCGTGCAACCGACCTCGTGTATGAGCTTTTTTTCTTCGAACTTAATTTTTTCGTTTCTTCGAGCTGTTAACGCTATCTCTTTTTGTTGGCTGTGACCGACTGTACCAACAGAGACTAAAATTCGGCACGTTTGTGGTACTTTAACTAAAATTGATGGATGCTCTCACTTGAGGGGAAACATTTAAATTCTCAAGTAATATAATAATAATGATGATTTGCGGAGGAGGCTGTTCTGATATGTCAATGCACACAGCAAATTGCATAGATTTTATCGCACTTGTGGACTTAAATGTGGTTAATTCTTTCTTAATTGATAGGAATGTTACACGTGACGTGCCTAGTAAAATTGATGGGAATGTTACAATGTGACGTGCCTAGTAAAATTAATGGGAATGTTACAATGTGACGTGCCTAGTAAAATTAATGGGAATGTTACAATGTGACGTGCCTAGTAAAATTAATGGGAATGTTACAATGTGACGTGCCTAGTAAAATTGATAGGAATGTTACAATGTGACGTGCCTAGTAAAATTGATGGGAATGTTACAATGTGACGTGCCTAGTAAAATTGATGGAAAACCTGATGAAATCGATTGGTAGTTGATCAAAAAATATATGTACCATTTTGTGTTGAATTAAAAGTACATTAGTTTCTTGAGATATTCAACAGGCATGTATGAAATGTAGTAGTCTTCAGGAATTCCCAATACATAGCAAGCGATTTTATTCAAAACTAAGAATTTTAGATATTTTCTTATTTTGTGCCTTGTATAGAAAATCCTGTATTGATATAAATCATATTAAGACCTTAACTTGGCTACTTTAACATGCATATTTCAGGTTGGAAAGACAGTATATCAGTCATTTGCATACCTTAGATACAGATCGCTTACAAAATCTGCATCTGGAAAACGTAGATCACGTACAGTAGGATTGTGTTCCAGCGCTATTAGTTCGTTCGTGCGGTTGAGTGCTCACGGTACTGAGGAGTTCACTGAAGTAATGATGAAAGTAAAACTGAAGTTCTAGCTAGCTCGTTTTTTAAATATTTGCTTATTATTTTATGTGGTTTTGATTTGACTAGGATACTTAAGTGTCTTCATTTGTCCTTGTAAATATATCTTTAATTTGCAGCTGCTAAACTATGTACTGTGATACTTGTTCTAGTCAGCGTTGTACGCTGTTGATTTTACTCGTAGGAGTTTTCTTTACATTTCATTCGTGTTACTGCATTCGAGAAGCGTTGTAAAACCAAAGGTTTTTGAGTGTCAAGTCCATTATGTGCGTCACGTACCTGGTTACGCTATTGCGTGTTATGATCAGCTCATTTTTATCAACGACGTTAAATTATTTAAAAAAGTCCCTGTGCATTTTGAATGCATTTACTCTGTTACACCCTCTTGCCCACTTCTGTTCAATATCACTCCCGCCGGCTCATCAACGTAGGGCTTCCCTAACAGCACCTCTTCATGGCCCCTTGGTAGTTACATCAGACTGCAGGTCTCTTCAGAAGTGCAAATAAAGATCCTTGAGATGTCCACGTGTGTTCTGAGTGCTGCAAACGATTCTGAATGCGTCAATTTTTTAGCACAAAACCAGGCGTTAATTGGTGTAGCATTTGACTTTGCCCTCGCTCTCTTGTGATCAAGACTGTGACATCTACCCGTTCACAGCCAAGTTCTATTAGTTGTCACACGTATTGCGTCCGGCGTGATTTCTTGTACGAATTTTGGCGGGTGATGGTTATAAGCGACGCTGCTTGCAGCGCCTTTCCTAGATTTATCTTCCTAGCATGTTACTGTCGACTGCTGCCGCGCAATGCACTTTTATTGATGGTTTGTGTGAGTAACAGTACTTCATTTCTGTGTGATCCCGCTACCACTACTAGACTTCTCGTCATTTTTGCGTGAATTTCTTCGTTATGTAACCTAGAAAATATGAGAGACAGGTCTCTTCAATATGTCACTGAATCCAGGGGAAAAATCATCATATTGTTAGTATTAATATTTGTTTCACGAAAATTACCAGCTGGCTTGCATTGATTTAGTTTTGGTTGTTTGAGGCTAGGTACGTCGTTACTATTCTTTGTGTTTTTTCTAATCTTATTTTTATTAAGTGCGTAGATCTTATGATTGATTCAGGTCTCTGCGTTTTTGCCGGGAGGTGATGTGGTGGACGAAGGTTCATAGCTTTGCCAGAAGTGCTTTTAAACACCTTTAGAAGGTTGCGCTGAAGAGGATCATCCACAAATGTACCTGCATCTCAGTAAATAACCATTATTTTGAAACTGAGACTCATAAGCCTAACACCGGGTGTCACTTGATGAACACAACGCAATTTCACTTCGCCTTGACAGGCAAGTAATAGTCGTTTAATCCTGAATACCGGGAAAGTTCGTTTCAATAGAGCTGTCCGTAAGGAATTACATCTCAAAGCGTTTTTTATCATAGACTCGTAAAGAATAGAGACTATTACGCTTTCTCTGGATCTATCGCACCATCGTTGTGTATTTAAGTCTAAGTATTCTATAGGCATTTCGAACTTCTTTTAACTCGATGAACGGCACATGTTTCAGGAAACTCGAACGGCATAATTTGCTATCTTCCTGCAAGCGAGGCCTAGGAATCGTGCACCGGACTTGCGGATTCGACACTTCATTGATTCTGTGTTTCAGATTTCACTTCATAAACATACCTACTACTACTAGGAATGTGTTTTCAATGCCGGTGATGGTGATACACTCTGTATATTTAATTCAGATAGGGTGTTTGAATTAATTGAGGTGTTCGAATTAATTGAGGTGTTTGAATTAGTTCGACGTTTGGCAAGACATTACTATTATATTCCCGAAACTAATTTATACCTTTCAATATATTATTTGTTATTAATTGGAGTACATGTCTACTAATCGAAAAAATATAATTTTAGTTCTGCTGCCCTAATGCACTTTTATCTACTTAAATTAATATTGATCATCTTCTCTCTGATGAGTACCAGTAAACCCCCAAGTTTACATAGAATTGAACTTCAAACTGGACCCGTGATTTATGTTTGTGAAGTTCAATCAATAAAGTCATCCCTATCATGGAGAACTCGAAGATTTCTTCTAATGCGACTGCAGAGGGCGGGTAACTACCGGATGAGCTACCAGGTATACTTGTGCTGCAACTGTTTCTCTGTTCTGTGTGAGCTGGCGGGACCTTCCTTCTCAGTCTGTAATGCATATCATAATTCCTCCACAGCTGCGGAACTCTCGCCTAAAAGTTTCGATTATCTCAATACTACTGTCAGTCTCCAATGGATTTTACCTTATTGTAGTGAAATACTAGTCAGTTTTTCCTGCTCATGTATTCATAACATCTCAGGTCCGTTTTTAGAAGGGTTTAATTGTAGAATTTCATGACAGAATTGCGCCTCAATCGTACGTCAAGTTAGCAAAATCGTTCTCGTTTGACGGTCACAATATACGTTGTATGAGTAAATGCATTTCTCTTATGTTATCTTTAATGTCCTTCCGTTATTGTTCTTATTAAGGAAGCAGCTATACAGATTTTTTATTTCGTGGGCTTCGAAAGCGTAGTACTCATGTAAGATCGGTAGGATTCTTGAGCCTTTACTCGGGAGTGAATGCTGATAGTATTGATCGCCGATTACCTAGAGTTAGTGTTCCACAGTTGTGATTTGAGATCGTATGTATAAAATCGTACATTTTCGGAAGAATTTAGTGCATTTGTATAATTTACAAGTTAAGTAGGCCTTGTTTTTCGTTCACATTTTCGTTCTCGCTGGGAATGGCCAGTTGCAACTTCGCTCAAAAGAAGTGCGTTAGAAACTGAACTTCGTATCTTGCAGACTTGGCGCTGTTGGTGAAGCACCAGGACTCCACAGCTCCTCTCGGAAAGGTATGCTGATTGTGTCTGCCGTCATGCACGGGCTCTGCTATTGGACATCGGCTGTGTGAGTTACTCATAGGGAAGTTTCAAGATAAATATCATTGAAAGAATCCGTATGTGACTGGTTCCGCTATGTAAGGAGTTCATTCAATGTTAAATGAAGTAGCTAAAGGATTTCATTGAAAGAAGCTGCGACTGGTTGTATCAAATATGAAGAGCTAATAGATTTTATTAGGAGAAACTGTAAGTAACTTCTACGATTTGAGGTAATGCATTATTAGAAGAGCTGGACTACAGATCAAGAAACCAGCGGCTTCGTGGGAGCAGTCGTCTGAAATACATGCGGTGAAGGACTGAAGTAAATAAATGCTGTACGATGTATTATATAGTACAGTATAAATTTTGGGATCTCAATTGTTGAAGCTAACATTTTAAGACTAGTGATGGTGTTACCAGCGACTGTTCTTGCCCTCTAGTGTGACTTGAGGTAGAGGGTCATCAGTGTGCTTCATAAAAGTTCGCAACCCTGTGTGGCCTGCGTCGCAAGCAGGAGACGTTCCATGTCAACCGATGCTCTGCAGAAATCGACTACGCGAATAAGGTTTGAATCTGGGTCTCTTGTACCAGAAGCGAGAGTAAACTCCACTTTACTTCTTTGAAGGCAAATACTGATCCAAATGCTGCATCTTATTGACATTAGTTATCGGACAATAGACATAGAAGTACGATATAGCACAGTTGCCGAGTATGTATGAAATTAATCATCAATGGACTCACCCGTAAGGATGTTTTAGAATAGAAAGTGACAACAGGATCGAGCCGTTTGGTTCATCCTTGGGCTGCAACCAAGTCCCATGCAACCTGCGAACTTTTTCAGCGAAGCGCCTGCGATTTAAGCAGAAAAATAATAGCGGTTGCATGAGATCGAACTAAGTGTATGAGTTCCTTGCCTTGAGCTTATGAAATTGATAGTACGAAAAATACGATATTTTTGCATACAGATTATCGGTACATTCACAATTTTTGAATTCTATTGAATTAAACATTACGGTAGTAGATACAATCAAGATTAAGAGCGAAAGTCCTGTAAATGATACAACGCATTGGCGTTGCACAGAGCGTAGAGGCGTTTTGTGTGACGCAGTCATAATGCGTGGGCGATGCTGCACCGAGTAAACGATATATTTATGTGCCTGTAGATGAATTTATTCAGTTTCGTATTCTGCATTCTTATTTTCGTTTAGATGCTTAATGTGATAATTCCTCGGCATTAACCTTATTGTCAA
Organism: Trinorchestia longiramus; assembly: GCA_006783055.1. Lineage (NCBI taxonomy): Eukaryota > Metazoa > Arthropoda > Malacostraca > Amphipoda > Talitridae > Trinorchestia > Trinorchestia longiramus. The sequence goes on from VCRD01000928.1 coordinate 35,158, forward strand.
TGAATTCTTGTAGTTTTATTGATGATAAAATGATGCATGATTGATGATGATACTTGATGATACATTTCTAGTTATCAATAGGGATTGATTTGTTCATAATTATATGTACTCTGAGGAAATACGTGTTTACAGTAGAAATAGATCTCACTTATCAATGAAATGATGGATTCTACTTGCTACGATATATCACACAATAAAGTATCACTCAGCGCAGTATGAATACACATTGAATCGGATTTTATGGTTTTGAGCTCTATCCGATGCTCCCAGAACTGTTGCAGTGAGACCTAAGATAAAGGCACGTAATACCACTTTATAAAAGGCCATAGCCACAGGTGTTCTGCGTCGCAGGCAAGACGAGTATTTCATCAGCCCATACTATGCAGAAACTAATTACTGTAATTGTGATTTTCACCCTGATTTCCCACGTCGCAAGCGACATTGAACATCTCTTGACTATTGTACCCCCAGCATGGGCAGCTGAGCTCGAGCTAGCAGTGATTCTTATCAAAAGTGTACTGACAAGCTTTTCCCAGTTGAAGGCTTATCGCCACAAATATTGAGGAAAAAAATATTTGGCAATATTTTGTTTTTTTTTAGTAATAGTTTAGTTGTTACTGGAAATTATGATGATTAAAGTTTTTATAGAACAGTAAAGGCTATTGAAAAAAGTAAATTTCAAGTTATTCATGTAAAAATTTACTATTAAGCAACAGTACTGATAAGAAAGCTTATTTCTATTAGTTATAGTAGGTGGATTTTAGAAGGAATTCATTTATAGTAATAAAACATGAAATAAAAGCATATATTAGTACTAATGATGTTAAACTTTTGTTGGATATGGATCAAGTTCGACAGAGCTAGCGCAAGCTATCATTAGGAAATTTGAAGTAACTTTTTCTTCTTAGGGGAATTCCAATATTACAAGCAACTGCGTTAAACCATTCAGTTCAGTCAATGTCGGGATACCATAGGTGTTGGAATGAAAATGGATGCTTTGAGATCTTTGTGGCTCTTATCAAAACTGTTTAGTTTAATTAATTGCTCATTATTGTTTCCCCATGTAGTTTCTAATACTACGAACTTAAATCTGAAATTGTATTGAAGTCGTTCGTTACTTGTCTTGTAATTTTTTTTAGTATCACCTGATAAGTACTTCAGTACTCAGTTCATCTTCCTGGTTCGTTGACTGACTAAATAAATAATTCCTACTTGTAATTCACTGACTATTTTTTGTTACTAGGGAAAATATCATGATTCTCGACTGGGATTGTATAATATTAGATTGAAATATCAAATATTTGATAGATATTAAACAAATTGAATGAAATTGAAATCCGATTCGTTTACAATTCATACTTTATTCTTTAATGTTAATTTAAAAAAATAACGGCGTGATTTATTAGAAAAAAATAATCAAGTGCAATTCTTCCAGAATTTTTCTATCTTTATTTTGTGCAATGAATATGAATCATAATTCTATAGCTATATTTAGTGTTCATGTTGATAACTGCCATTTGAAACTAGAAAAAGTTTCAATTGTAATATTGATCCTGATCGATGTACAAATTTGATTCATTTCTAACAGAAATTGAATTGAAAGTGTTGAGAATAGTGAATGACATTTTAATTCAGTTCACTGGTTTAACACAAGTGTGATGTGTTGTTCTCTGTGCATTACATACTAGGAAGCCTTAGAACAGAGGTTCTCAACCAGGGGTAAATTTACTAGGGCCTAAGGGTAAATATACCTCTGGTTGAGATCCTCATCCATAGACCATATCTATAGAGTATTGTCATGCACTGCAAACATTGCCAAGATTCAAACTCATGTAATTTTCCTTAACTACAGATGTAAAATATATACTAGTCATTTTTTGCTTCTTCATTTTTTAAATCAAGTAATAAAAATTGATAACCGAATTGTTTCTTCATGTCAAAATTAGTCTTTACCACAATATTTCTTCATGTATAGATATTGAGTTGTCAAAAGTTTGGTGCTCCTTTTATAAAATAATTGTCTTATTTTTGAGGGGCATTGGTTTATTTATCTGAGTTAGTCATAGAAGTGCTGAGCAAGGCTTCCTGACAAGAGAACAATAGCAAGGACAAGAGAAAGGTTATTTTATTTGTTATTATATTGTAAACATCACAGTACAAGTACCATCTGACTTATGACCTGCTTGATATAGGATCATTTATACATGTGATTGTAAGTCTGTGTATTATATACATGAGTAACGATGCATAGATGAAAGGATATAAGATCATTTATATGTGTGATTGCAAGTCTGTGTATTATTTACATAAAAAATGATGCATAGAGGAAAAAATTAGAGTAAAAAGAATGAAATGATTGTTTATTATTTTATAGTTTCATGTAAGTAGTTAGTATAGTTAAAGTTTACCATAATACTCTTCCCATGACCTTGACATTTTTCTGATGGTCAACCTAATGTGCACTTGACTTTGACATATTAGCTATAAATTGGATGGTAATATTATTTATATTGGTTATAAATTGGATGGTAATATTATTTATATTGGCTATGAATTTGATGGTAATATTATTTATATTGGCTATAAATTGGATCATAATATTATTTATATTGGCTATAAAATTGATGTAAGAATTCAGGAATTTTTTGGTGGCCAATCTCTACTTTATTATACTAACAAATGCCAGAAACTAATTAAAATTAATTGTAAATATTGCTTGTTTTTACAGCCAGTTGAAAATAAAAAGGAGGAAAATTTAACTGCTATAAAGCTTCATACAGGTATTTACATTTTGCTATGATGAAATAATTTGAATAAAATTAAGTATTCCACACCACAACCAAACTTATTGACTTGAGATAATTTGCTCCACCACGCATGCACATGCTGGACATGATAATAGATCATTTAGTTGCAAGAAATTTTGTAATTTTTTAACAGTAATCAATACCTACCTTAACAGTGGGTTCTACATTATTTGCAAATAGTTCAAAGTATGTAGCTTTATTTTTTGAATAGTGGCTCAGACACCATTAGTCATTCACCTAGCTATGGAATGCTCACCTAGGTTCTGAGTTCAACCAATAAACTGATGTTTAAGCTATTCGAAGGAGAGAATGTCAAATGTAGTAAACTATTTTTCAATTGGGCTCATTTTTAGAATTGCATCTAAGAGAGAATTGGTGTTTATCAGTTATCACTGGAAATGTATTGTACATTTCTTCTGGCTAGAAATTTCAGTAAAATAAAAAGGGTTACAAAAACAGTTCTTTATATTAATTTCTTAAGCCTTGAAACTATTAAAAAGATGTCTTGAGATTTTGAATGAAGAAAAAGTGTTGAAACAATGAACTGCACAACCACCAGCTAAGCTTGTGGCAATAATGAGAAAATGCTTAGTAAGATTCATATTAAGTTCGCACTGCAAGAAAAAGCTCAGAAAACAAGTGCAGTAGCTCTGAATGCAATGGTTAAAGAGGTCATGGGATTGAAATACTTGAGGCTGAAGAAATAAGAAACAGCAATTTTGATTACATATTCTGTTGCCCTCAGTATAACAACAATTTAGCACCTGTGATTAATGATAACATTATGACATGATTCTCTTATTGTATCTCTGCTTTTGGCTATGCCACTGCCTATGTGTTTACAGTAACCAGGTAAAGATTGTGTGTCTCACCTTAGCTTGTTTTTTTTATGAATCGGTGTCTTTGTTATCTGAGGGACCTAATTTTACAGCTCTTGCTTGTCATGTTCTTACTACTGCATTATTTTATCAGTTTCTGTTTGTCTTTGGGCAATTTATTTAATAAATTTTTTGTCTTGTAATTTCTTCCTCTAGTGATGTGCACCGAAGTAAATTGTTGTTCAATGTCCCAAAGACTTGTGCTTCTTAGCAAATATGAGTGCTCTGTGAGATCAAATCAAGAATTGGTGCTGTTAGAGCCTATTTTTCTCAAAGTTTGGTTTGTGGAGTCAGCAGTAGCAAGTAAAATTAATAGTATTGCATTGCTATGTATATCAAAAGGGTATTAAAGATAAAATATCTTGAGAATGAAAGTATGATTGGGATAACACAATTCTACATTGGCATTTGTGAATTAGTAAATAGAGGAACTATAAGAGATTTTGTTAAATATACTTGGCAGTGTTGCAGGTATTTTCTCATGTGCTGATAATGAGTGGGTCTGATTTGTGTCAGGACCCATTCCTAAGACACCATTGTACTTGATTTAGTTTTATGTTAAACTTCAGTCAGAATTGCTGTAAACTGAAGACTTACTGTAATAGATTTATCTTGAATGTTATTGTTACTGGCATTATTAGTTAACAATTAAATTGTGCACTTCAAACTGGATTCAAGTTTAACTACTGTTTTTATCCAATTTGTGTTCCTGGTATAAGAGCCTTTATTTCATATGTGTCCTTGAAATTTAACTGGCTTGCTTCTGTTGCTTATTTTAATACGAATCTTGGTCCCATTGTTGTGTTGGGGTTCATTTTGATGCTTCCCATTTTACATGTTGGCTACATTAGTCACAGTGTCAGTTCTATGAAATCATAAGTAGTGTCTTCATTTTAGACAAGAAAAACAAGTAGTGAAATCTTTCGAAAAATTTAATCATCAGCATAGTTTTCATTGTTATTTTCAGAGTACCAGTTTCAACAACACCATTATTTTTTAGAGCTGACTCATTGAAATGATTTCACTGTAGAGCAAATAGTCAGGGAGGAGCAAGAGCAGGGCATTTTTCAACTGGTACATGGGATCTTATTCAAGAGATGCTTTCAGGAGCTTGTCATCAAACTTAATTGAATGTCTTATTTAATCTTTTTCTTCATGCTTCAACCCTCCTGTTCTGAATTTACAAACTATCTTCAGTAAGTTCTCCTCCCTCAAGAACTGAGTAAATATTGTAAGCAATTCAACTGCAAGTCTTTTTTTTTTAATTCATATGCATTAAGTACCTAAGATGTTTAGATACTTTTATACTTATTGGCTATTATTAGTGAAATGTTAACAACACAATCCTGCAAAATTAAATTTGTTTAAAGACATATAAATAGTACTTGATGTCATAAAACTTCTAAAAATGTCAATCATCAGGAACTACTTGAAATTTGACATTACGTATGGTTCTATGGCTTGACTTGATATATTATTTCTGTTTCATAATTTATACTCTCATAAAAAGATCTGACTTATAGAATATCAAGCTTACCTTTCAAATTATTTCTGTAGTATTGTATCAGAACTTTTCAGTTCATTGTAAATTGTTTTACTCCTCTTAGTTTTTATTGATTAAAAGGATTTTTATTTATGTAACTATAGTATAAAGTGACATATGGCCTTGGTTTTTGTCCCAGCAGACATATATTTTATATCAAGTACTTGGAAAAATTTTAATTGGAGATCTGAATAAGTTTCTTCGTTAATTTGATGTGGAGGGATTTTTCTCTTTTGGTTTGCTAAATTTGTGTTCTTGGGGCGTTAATTTCTCCATTCTTTGTCCACTCATTGTTTTATTCATGCACATTTTACCAAGCCCTTAATGCAAGCTGTTCAGTTATGGGAATAGGTACAGTCAAGCTGTTCAGTTATGGGAGCTGTTCAGTTATGGGAGCAGGAACAGTCAAGCTGTTCAGTTATGGGAGCAGGTACAGTCAAGCTGTTCAGTTATGGGAGCAGGTACAGTCAAGCTGTTCAGTTATGGGAGCAGGTACAGTCAAGCTGTTCAGTTATGGGAGCAGGAACAGTCAAGCTGTTCAGTTATGGGAGCAGGTACAGTCAAGCTGTTCAGTTTTAGTAAATACAATTACTAGAGACTTTGTATCTATGCTACATAATTGTATATTCTTTTCCAGTTTGAAACACTGTTCATAATTGAACAGTGCGTGTGTTATTTTTTGTAGATATTCAAGGCATGAAAATTAACTGAAAATTGTTGAACTCCTACAGCAGTGAACGAGAACTTTGTAGTGAATATATTTAGTTTAGTTTTGTTATTACACACACTTAGCTTAAGGATTAGTAGTCTTCATTAATATCTAGTCAACCGCTTAAGTTTCTGTTGTTCTGCACAGACTTTGTTGAGTTACTTAGCCACTTTTGAACCTCACAACTAGTGCTGAGCAAGATCAGTCTGTGCGTCGTGGTCCCAAGCTGCGCCACTTGTTTGTGGTGTGTACAACGAAGGAAAGAAACGCCTCTGTGGTGCTGTGCCTGTCCAGTTCTAGTAGTAAAAGCAAGGAGCTCGGTGAGCGAGGATCAAGCATAATGGCTTCGTTGCCGTCGAGCAGTGCTGTGAGAGCCCTTAGTTTGGAGTACCGCAGTCTGCAAGAGGAGCCTGTCGAAGGCTTCAGTGTCAAGCTCCTTAACGACGACAATCTCTTCGAGTGGGAGGTCGCCATATACGGTCCTCCTGATACCCTCTACCAAGGCGGCTACTTCAAGGTATGTTGCTTGTATAGTGTCATGATGATTCATTGGATGTACCTTTTTTAGAATTCATATTTCTGAACGTATTTTCTGATGCCAAAAGACTAAAAGATTTTTATGAGTGCCCGCTTACCTTATAAATTTTCATTGTAGCAGAGATAAAATTCTATAGAATATATTGTGTACCATATCTTGTGGGGATGTGAACTGATCTTTGTGATACTAATGAGACTTGGGCGCTCTGTGGATGACCCTAACACGAGAGGCGGAGGAACAAACTTTTCAAAACGAGGACCACATCAGTGAGCCGTGACAAGTTGAAGTGCCGCATGTTTTAAAATCGAACAGTGCTCTTTAAGATAATACGACATGTGGACAGAAGAGTTAATAAAAATTAAAAAATATTCCACGATCAGCACAGAAACCCGTGGAGGGCCGTAGTTTGCCCACCTTAGTGCGGTGTCAGCTACACTTGTTGCTGGGTCTGTAGAGAGATTTATTGTTGCACAGCTTCCTTCCGAGGCAGATGCTCTCTGAAAAGAGCTGTCCATCATTGTGTTATAAAGATTTGATGTTAAGGCGATAGGGTTTCCAATCTTCTCTTGAAAGGTATGAGACTATTTGCAAAGTAGTATTGTGTAATGTAATGTTGTTATAGTTTAATCTGTGTACTATGTATATATTATGTACATATGTATCGTCCGGAGCATGATGGTAATAACAAGTGGTCGTATATCGAGCAGGTGGTAAGTGATGGTACTTGTCTGCTCTGGTCGGCCTCCACCGCAGATGAATTCAAATTGTATACCCACTTCAGATTTGCAGGTGTGGGTGCCCTTTCTAGTGGAGTTAATTTCAAAGTTGGGAAGGCCTTTTATACCCTTTTCCCTTTATGTTTCGTGGAAGTAACTGTAGTCGTTTTATCGGATTTAATACTCGAGCACAATCCCCTTTGTCCCTCTACTTCTCTCTTCGTTTTGCCTGGGTGAGTTGAAATGATCTGAAGAAAATCATCCCAAGATCTTATGTTGACTCCTTCAAACATGTCAACATCACTCACGTCATCGAAACTTCAAGTATTCTGGCTTTAAACTAGTGTACAGTTTATGAAGTTTTGTGGCCTGACTTTTGAGGCACAGTCATGCTTCGCGTGCCGGGACAAGCAGTGGCGTAAATGACCAGGCGCTACTGCACACAACGCGTGCTCCTGGATAACTGGCAGTCACTTCTATTTTTGATCGAAAAATTAACTTCACAGGCAGTTAACATTAAACGAAGAGTGACGTAATGGTGTCTATTTTTATGCTTCTCATTCTCCCGTGTATTTGAATTGATGTGCGGAAGGTGTTAGAGTTTATTTTGTTTTATCCGATGATCGTTGGAATTCTATATAATGAAAAGAAACAATATAATGATTAGTTTAAAGGATTTATGTTGCGTCTTGCCATCACTATGCACAATGACTCGTTTTGCCGTATCGTTCTACACAAAAAATAAGACCTGTTTGAGTGTCATCCAGGATCCACGGGCACACTAAGTCCATTTTGAAACTAGTCTTCGCACGTAGCTCGCCTCAGTATTTTACATGACGCTGCTGTATTTTATTGCGCATTCTGTATAACATGCTACGTGTACTTGACCAGACATTCTATTCAGTATGCCTAGTATCTAATCTATATGCAATTCTTTAATGACATCATACTGGGATCAGGGGGCGAGCAATTCAGTGTGATTGTCTCAGTTTGCTATGACACTGCACGCGGTCGCATGTCATCTTGCTAGTAGTATATCCTTGCATTGCTTACTAGGGTTGTTTAACACGTTGACTCCGATTGCCTGATTGGTGTAAAACTTCACTTTGTACGCATAGTCACTAGAAGGATCTGAAAAAATTGCAGAACCTCACCTAAGTGGTACACATACGTACCACTTCGGAGTCAACGTGTTAACACGTTGCCTCCGATTGCCTGGCAGGTGTAAATCTTCACTTTGTACATATTATTACTAGAAGGCACTGTAAAATTTGCAGAACTTAACCTAAGTGGTTCACATACGTACCACTTCGGAGTCAACGTGTTAAGTGGCACTTGTTGCAGGAGGCTTCAGAGGATTAGTTTTATAGCTAGCAGTAGGTACGAGTGTTTTCAAATTTTCTGTTTACTTAATTTCTAGAGGATTAGTTTTATAGCTAGCAGTATATACGAGCGTTTTAAGTTTTTTGTCTACCTCATTTTTAAGTTTTTCAATTTGTAGATATACTTCTTGTTTCTATAAACACGCTCAACGAGCAGTTACGGCTAGTAAACTCCTACGTACACGAAGTATCCCATTTTTTGCTGTTAGTGTTCCACTGTGAAAGAATGTCCGTTTGTCATCGCGGTCCTAATTGCCGGAAGCATCCCCATCTCAGCATCATAATGCGTGTGTTGTGTGCTCTAGTATTTCCTTTCTTCATGGCACAGGTAGTCTTTCATGGAAGTAGAACTTCGTAAGCAGTTGGTTGTCTAGTGACTTCTGGTTTCATGGGAGATATTCGTAAGCAGTCTTCTTTTAGTTCCGTCGCGTCTGGTTCCATCGAAGCTATTCTACATAAACAGTTGATTTTTAGTTCTGTCACTGTTGGCCTCATGGCTGCTGATCTTCGTTGGCAATTGTTTTTTAGTACCTGCGCTTCCGGTTTCATTGCAGCAGATGTTCGTTAGCAGTCGTGTTTTAGCTCTGTCGCTTTTGGTTTCAAGAAGCAGATGTACGTAACTAGTTCTTTTCTTGTTTTTCGGTTTTTGAGTCTTGTTGTAGCCTTATGATAGTGGAGCATCAAACCAAATACTTGTGCAACTTGCGAAGCATCAAACTTTAATTGTGAAGCACCGTACACAGCTGTCAGTAGACAGCGCAGTCTGAACGAGCGCAGCTTTGTGAACTGACCCGAGGGAGGCATTGTTGTAGCTAATTATCTCGTAAGCAGCTCATCTTGTTCCATCTCACGTTAAATCTGCTAAGTTCATCAGTTAAATTTTCAATACTTTTTGTTGGCATTTTGGTATTAGACGCACGGAAATTATTTTCAGAATGTTTTTTCATGCTAAAGGTTACATAGCGCATAGCGGAATCGAATCAAGCGTGGCGCATCAGAGCTGAGTGGGAGTTCCATTTCTTTGACACGTCTGTTGACCAAAGTGATTCGTGACATTGAAGCAGGTAAAAGTAAAACAAGTAAAAGTTGCCGAGTTTAAATCCTACACATCTATAGCAAATAACTCGTTGGTCAGAGGATAAGGAAATGTGGTGCACCCTTAACAGCACACTTTGAGGCCACTAGGAACGCGAAACTGTCGAGAAGACTATGTAAGTTATGGATTCAGTAATACAATCTCGATTTGAAATATGTGGACATTTTTCTGTGATAAATTGTTATAGAAATTTGACCCAACCGAATTAGACCTTATTGTTCACATTTATTTATAAAATTTACGAGACTGGAGAGCGGTTCCTCGACGGAAAAGAATTAGTAGCTCTGACTTGAACTGTTTCATTATGGACATGCAGTGTAGAAGTCCATGGAGTTGAGGTCTGAAGAGCTGGCGCTGAGACCCACAGTGAGGTTACTGAAGCTATTTAAGTGCGGTGTCCTTTCATCTCCTGCCGATGAGTGAATGAAGATGACACGACGCGATGGTAACAATCGTTGCAAATATCAAAGAACCAGGACACCCTTACTCGAGCAGTACAGCAGCTGAGACATGGCAGTGTGTGGGACGGACCAATAGGCGGTACACATTTTTGAAGCCTGGGTTAAGGCCTGAAGTCTGTTGACGCTGAACTGAACTTTTCTACACATGATTACATGAGAACGCTGGATTGTCAGCGCCAGTTAAAAATGTATTAGGGCTAATAATAGAATTAAATTTGTAATTGACGGAATATCTCGGTAAATTTTATTCAACGGTTGTATTGTTTCTACAATGCAGTGTGATGAGTCGAAGTATTGTGCACTGCAGTAGCGTCGTGCACAGTACCCAACCGTGCACTGTAGTAGCCTGCGCAGTAGTTGCAGTTGTGCCGTTCAGTTGCGGCGCCAATTCAGCTTTAGGGCAGCAGGCTGCCGTTGGCACCTCCCCCTGCCCAGTTGTGTTGCAGGTGCGCGGGCAGTTGTGTTGCAGGTGTGCGGGCAGTTGTGTTGCAGGTGTGCGGGCAGTTGTGTTGCAGGTGTGCGGGCAGTTGTGCTGCAGGTGCGCGTACCCTCCGTTGCTCACCCCCGCTGGTTAGTACGGTGACCTGCAGCTGATGCGTGTCTGTGCCTCGCCTGACCCGTTATCTTATGACGTGCGTCTTGCGCCGTAGTGTTTTTTTATAGGTGATGTGTGTTGTGTACCTTGTGTGCTGTGTTGTGTATCTTGTGTGCTGTGTTGAACACCGTGTGCTACTTGCTTGAGTGTGGACATTGTGTTGGAGATGTTCTTCAGCGTACCGTGGGGATGTTCTTCAGCGTACCTTGGGGTTGTTTTCAGCGTACCGAAGGATGTTTTCAGCGTACCGTGGAGATTTAGAGGGGGGAAGGAGGAGGTTAGATGTTTAGGATTCCTGTACGTCACTACAGATTATGTTGATTGTGTCTATCTTCGTCGTTTGTGTACTCGAATAAATCAGCGCTCCATGGTGGTAACCTCAGCTTGTTGAAAGAGACTTATGGGTAAAATTTGGTAGTGAGAAATGCTTTTTTTACTTTTTTTTCTCATCCATGATATGAAGGCTTGAATTAAGTGCAGCCGACCTCCATGGGAGTTATTGATGCCTCAATTGATTAGATACTTTATTCTTCAAATTTTTGTATGGTTGTGATGCTCCCTGTCACTGTTAAAACATTGTGCGGGTAGACGCAGTGCCTGTGAAAAATGCGTTTTTTGGTGTACGATGTCATCTGGAGTTTGTAATTGTTTTTTGGTGTCGTGTGTTTTCGGTTTGACTTGAATTATACAACGTTTCCTTGTAGGATTGTTTTTAGGGGGTTTCTCTGTTGTTCGTTGTATGATGTATTTCTTAGTTCTATTGTTCCGATGTATTTCCGGGTTCTATTTTACAATGTGGTCTTGGGTGAATATAGCACGATGTGTTATAATGTTCAGCTGTTCAATGTGATCTACATGTATGGCTGCCTGGAAGGGGCCTTGTCTTAGGTTACACGGGCGCTGTACGGCCTAAACTGGATCACATTCATTCAAGGTTTGCCTTCTGGATGTCTTCCCTGACTGCACTTTTGGAGCTACCAAGGTTACGCTTCTCGGCTTTGTGTCCGTTGATGTCTTTTCTACATTTGTTGCTTTTCATGGACATCGTTGTTGATTTTTCCTTGTGTAGGGTGACCACAAAAAAGTTTGTTTTTGAATGGCTATAACTTACTAGCTATTGCAAGTAGAAGAGAAGGATGAAATGAGAACCTTCTGAAAAAGATGATCCTGAAATTTTATCCAAGCATACGTAGTCTATCTTCCCACACTTCATTCTCTTTTGATAATTCATTTGTCAGGAACCCTTCATCATGGGGCAGATATCATAATTCAGCGTATATTAATTGTGGAAAGAATGATAAAATATGGATCGGTTATCACAGTGACACGAGCCATGCAAAATTCTCAAGGACAAAATTCTTACGGTTTATCACGGCATGGTTAACAAACAAAATTGTCGAAATAGGTCGCATGGTAAACCAATAGACCGCAGCGAGAAGCCGTTACACCCACAAAAGGTTGATGCATGGTGTGGACCACGTGCCCACAAGATTTATGGACCGAACTTTTTTTGAATGCCTTGAAACTGTTCAACTGTTTAAAGTGAAACTTATCTTGAAAGGCTCGAGGTTATGCAAGTGAATGATTGTTCACGAGATACATGATTCCAACAAGATAGAGGTGGAACACACATGTAAAGATGGCGTGACTCCGGGATCGATTCCCCAATAAATTAATGTTGTATTGTTCTGATTTTCCATGGCCCGCAAGATACCCGACCTGTCGCCTTTAGATTTTTTCTTGTGGGGCTTTGTCGAAGAGAGTTTGTCGAGCCCAACCTTCTTCCATAACAGAACTCAGAAACCCACAAATTATTGCCTCCATAGATTTTACTGCTCTAAATACTGTTATTGCAAATTTCGTTCTCCGCATTGACAAATGTATTCATCATGAAGGTGAACATTTTGAATGTAAAATTTATGTAAATAAAACTTCAGAATCCTTTTTCAGACCGTTTTTGTTTCATCCTTTTACTTGCAATAAATATTTATAGCCATTTAAGAACCGAAACATTCTTTTGTTGTCATCGTGTTTGTGGGGGCTATTAGTCTAATTGTTTGTTGCAGTAACGATACTATTTCATTTTATTTTTACTGAAACCCCATATATTTCGATCTGTCGACTCATTTTTTCTAATTATTTCGGCCTAATTAGTTTCAATGTGCCAGTGTATCTGCAAAAAACCAGCTAATTGAAAATACATAAACATTTGAATTGATTATGTGTGGTGGGAAATGAATTCCAGTTGTCGCTCAATTTTTGCAGGTTTTGTTTTTGTGATGGAAAATGTTTTGTTGGCGTTGACAAGCATTGTCTACCAACAATCCCACTCACCAAAAAATAGTTGGTGTAACAGGTTTATTCTCAATTGTTCTCGAGGTAAGGCAGCACTGGTTATGACATCACAAAACGAAAATATTCGTATCACTGAAAACCACTGCTTTCATGCGCGTACACGCCTGCAGTTGCCGTTCAACACTACAATGCAGTTCTACGTGTATAAATAGTAATTTCTACTCCTAAGAACGCATCCAAACATATGGCATAGAGGCCATGGCTAATGTGTGATGCTGTCGATGCGATACGTCGTGCTGATACACACCGTCTGCCAGACTGTGCTAATACTTAACATACGCCATCAGTGTGGCAGGTATAAATACCGTTGAAATGCAGTCAGTATCTTTGCTTTCATCGCTAACGAGCGGACACACGAATTATTGACTGATTACGCACATCGAAATGTCGTGTGTTGACCTAAGTGATATTTAAGTGCATCCTTAGCCCCACGTCACGGAGTTACCAGTTTAGGGTGAGTTTTATGTAAGCATAGTTTGCCAGTAAATCGTCGGGCAGGATTGTCGAATTGAAGAAAACTACTAAATTACAGATGATACATAAAGTCACAGTTTATATGCACTACGAACTCCTTGGTTGTGCTCGATCATACATATATTTGTATAGAGATGCAGTTGCAACGCTCCTCAGTACTATACATAGTCCATGTCGTATCTTTTGTCATGAAACGTATCCGTACACCCTTCTTCATTGTGAAACTTTTTCTTCGCTCTTTCGTCCTTTGAGAGGTTTTACTGTTGAATTCCCTCTATTGTCATTTTAGTATCAAAAATCTATTTAAATTATCGTTGTTCGCGAAAGTAGGGGCACTCGTTAAAATTGTTTCATGAATATCAGGAATTAGGTGTAAGTTACAGGATGTAGACGGTATGTTTCTTTGTTGTATTGTCGGTATAGTTTAAGTTGGGCTTTTAGTCGCATAATTCAGCGCTATTGAAGTTAGCTTTGTTGAATCGCTGCATTTCGAAACGTGTGTTGTTAAAGGTGTTCCTTTTTGCGTCGGTTCTTTTGCCTTTAAGGTTTCCATTTTGCCTGTGAGGTTTCCAATAAATTCCTGAAGTTGCGCTTCAGTTTATGTGATATTGCATATGTTTTACAATGAAAGAAGTAATATTTTAAGGGAACTTTCATTAAGCATCTCCCGAATCTGTTGTTTATACTGTACTTTCCTCTCGGTTAGAGGAAGAGGGTCGGTACAGAATATTGTACGTGAGAAAGCTTTCAGTCTCTCACTTCGACTGAGGTTAACTGCCAGCAGGACGGAGCGCATTCCCTCCATGTGTGTGCGGTAGACCAGATACCAGAGTCATGCCGCGACTTCAGTAGCCGAGTATTACGTCTATCTTGTCCTTCGAAACTTGTTCACTAAGTGACGATCGTTCATATAAATTTTTTGTTGTAAGTGTGGACGTTTTATACCTCGTGTGAAGATGTCACCACGCTCTGACCGAGCATGTGTTGCGAGTGGAAGACGGCCGCCGTCAGGCCTACGCTGGCCACCTCGTGTGTCCTTCAAGAGTAGCTCGGCCACAAGGACACGCCAGCCTTTAACCTTCTGCGCGCTTCCTCTTTTAGGCCTTAGTTTACTTCACCTTGTTTCTTTGTTGCTGCGTCTCGTCATGCACTCCGCCACCTCATTCATATTTTCAAGCAGTGCTCTGTCGTGGACGGAGCTCCTTTACGAACCTATAAATTCTTTCAATGTATTCTGTTTCAACTACTTGAATCTACAGCGGGGCTGAGTTGTAAACCACGTAATGGCTCCATTACTCGAGTTATCGATGATTTTTTCTTCGGGTTTCATTGCTTTTCATTTCAATTAAAACATCTTATTCACGATGTCTTGTTGTAATTCGATTTTTGGATGCATGTTTCTTTACTTGATTAGTGCAGTTGCTTTTAAATTTCATTGAAATCCTGAAAAATTAGAGGACTAACATTGTTGACGGTAAGGTATGATCATATGAGCTGTTCGATGTTTTGGTGCGTAATTTAGCTGCGAAGTCTCATTTATTTTCTACACCAGGCCCGAATGCTGTGCAATAGATAGCAATGTTTCCTGTTGTGTTGAACAGTCCAGACGCTGTTGTGTTCAGTGGAGTCCGTGTGATTAGTCTTTTGTGTCGAAATTTCCGAGCGTTAGAAACGCAGCGACAGGAAATATTAGTGCAATTTTGACTTGATATTCCTTGTCATTCACCGCTAATAGAAATTTTATTGGAAGTATCAGAAATAATTCGATCCAATTGAGTATTTCTTCCTAAATTCCGGGAGTTCATTAAGTAGCATGCATTCTCTTGCTTTGAAAGGTTCGATTTCACGCTTCGACTGTGTTAGCATACAGAATGTTACTGTAAATTCAAGGTTCATTTGTTGTGTGACTATCTCGGAGTGAGTACTCGTCAAGGCACCAATTGAAGGGTGGAAAGCACTAGTGGACTACTTGCATTTTTTCCCATGATAAATATAATATATTTTCCACGGGAAAAAATGCAAGTAGTCCACTTCCGTGCTGTCGCTAACACAGCGCTGACAGAGGCGATTACGATCCAGTAGTTTACTATATGAAGGGTGGACAGCACTAGTGGACTACTTGCATTTTTTCCCGTGGGAAAAAATGCAAGTAGTCCACTAGTGCTGTCCACCCTTCAATTGATGACATGGTGTGCCTTTAACGCGACGCGAGTGCTACTCGTGCAAGATGGAAACATTCGTGGCAAAAATAACTCGAGAGTTTTGTTTTGTACCTAAGTAGTCCTCGTTTTTCTTATTTGTCCTTCCTATGCATCCTTCTTTTATATTTATCCTGTTCTTTTCGTTCTAGTTTTTTCTATTTTTCATCCTCCAAATACGTCCTCTTTCCGCTATATTCTTCTCTTTCCTATGTATCCTTTTCTTTCCTAGAGATTCATTTCTTTCCTAGAGATTTCTTTCTTTCAGAAAGAAACGATCATGAGCGATTTTCATGAACGGTAACTTCAGAAAGGAAGGGAAAAAGTTCTGCCAACGTTGTTAAATTCCATCCACCCACTACCAAGGGTGTGAAACCTAACTGACGACACGATGTTAACATCAGTTTCTGCTTGTCCGATGCTGGACAAAGGGCTCTTTTAATTTCAGGTGCGTTGCTTTGGAATAAACTGCCCACGCATTTGAAGAAAAACCATTAAATTAAGAATTTCAAAAAAACGTGACACATCATTTTCGAATATCAAAGTAGCAAACAAATACAGAAAACTTAGCTCCTATGCATGATTAAACAAATTAATTTAGTAACGAAACCTGCTACATATGTGTCTACCATGTGTTTATGTCGCACAACTTGAGTATAAACTGGAGTAGAGTGAACAATATTCAAATGAAACAAACATGAATGTCAAACTCGTGCTATAATTCCGCAACTCTGGAGTCAAATCGACCAGTTTAATTTTATCAAAAACCGGGGTGTTTTTCACTTTTTCTTTTTTCTGGTATATTTCAGGCTTATTAATTGGTGCTTTTTTGCCTGATAAACGTTACAATGTTAAAAATGTTCAGTTTTCATAATGCACAACAAAAAAACAAACTTTTTCTTGATAGGAAACTAATTGTATTTTGCCTAAAGCTAAATAGAATTTTATTTGAATTTGTGCTTGCTCTTTAGATTATTCTTCTTCTAAGGCTTTTAGTTATATATATATATATATATATATATTTTAATTTTTGGTTATTTTTTTACTTATCGAATGCATAATCAAAAAATTCATACGTCGATGTTAGTAATTGCTTTCTTACGATAAGTGACCGTGAAACCTCAGAACTTCAGTCTATTACAGCTTTTATCATCTATATCAACATCTAAATATTGATAATTTGACACATTCACTGTTTTATTTTATTTTTTTGCTCGTTTTCTCATATGTAACGTACGTTCACATTAAACACGATGATATATACAGATCACTGTAATAATGATTAAATTAAATCGTTCATCAGCAAGCCATACCATACGGTCAACCAGTAATTAGATATTACATTTTAAATTTAATTACAATTGCAACTTCATGTTTTAAGTTTTCACTCATAATTTTCCTTTTTCGGATGTTAAACATCCAATTGAGTTAAATGTAATGTCAATTTCTAACTGTACCTAAAGAAAATATTTCGCTTATCACCTAAAATGCGTAGAATGCCTACCACGTCAAAATTTACATGTATCACCAATGACTACCTGTAAGTCATAATTGAAAAAGTGAAGTTTCATTTGTTTCGCCATGTATATTTAACGTTCATTGCGTGATGTGAATGTTTACCTATACCCGTAGGTACTGCTGTTATATCATCTATGATACTACGCATAGAATACCTACCACTTAAGGATTTTATGACAAGGCATCTTTAAAAACCAATGCTGTTACATTTCTTATGCACTAACTTTATTGGAAATAAACGTTTTTGATTTGTTTTTGTTGTTTTCTGAGAGATTCTTTTCTTTCTTAGAAATTCTTTTCTTTCTCAGAAAACTTTTTTTCATAGATGCTTTTCTTTCCTAGAGATTCTTCTCGTTCCTGTATATTCTTCTTGTTCTTATATATTCTTTTCTTTTGTATTTATATTTTTGCTAAGACTGAGCCTGTGCTCTCCTATCTATCCTTTTTTGTAACGGTTATCGCTCTCCTGTATTCAGTAATTTATCTAATTTATTCTTCGCCTCCGTGAGATATTCTCTGCTTTTGTTAATGTAATTTTTGAAGAAACGTTACACCATGGCTCAGTGCATGAAGAAAGAATTAAGATACAACATCCTGTTCTTTTGAATAGAGTCACAGCTAAAATAACGCTAAACATTTAGAGACTGAATAATTGTGATGTCTTTGCAGCATCCTAGGTGACTCACGGCAGGAAATGATCAGGTTTTGTACACAAGTTCCTATAGAGGATGTATTTGTGAATAAGGAGTCTCACCATTGTAATGTTTCATTTGTCCTGAATATAATCCGTAATTTACGTACAATGTCACTCGTGCATAAATCAATGTGTACTAATAGCTTAGGTAAACAACCAAACTGTACGCGAATTCCCTCACCTGCTTGCATACTCTCACACGGAATCCATATTTAAGCAACGTAACCTTCGCCTTCTGCTTACTTATTGTGCCCATTCACCTGGAGCGTTTATGTGACTACGTCAGAGATATTTCTGACTTTTAGCATGAGAGCTTTTCCTTTTACCAGAGCTGTTATATCACCATTGCATGGAGGTGTGCTCTTCATATTCGTGTATTGAGCATTAACCGAACATACGTTGGTGTACAGGTAACTTGAGTTACGTCCGAGTAGCTGCTTGTATAGAGTGAGAGGGCGGCTGTGTACAGTGACGCGATACAAGCTCTACCTCCTGCCAAGCGTGAGGCAAACTCGCGCTTGTGGCTCCAGCGCTGCTTGCTGACCTTCACCTAGTTTCCGCGTGTCGATAACTGATCATTTGGGGAGTTGGCATGTATTCCCCCGCATTTCCTCGTGCACAGTGAACATATTGCGTTTGAGTTTGCGATTTTACACTTGAATGCATTTATTTCCTTGATGGAACGATTTTATTTTCTCATGTCTTCTAATAAGAGGCGTTTTTTTCACCATATTTCTTTTACTTGTACATTAACGTCGCTTATTTGAAACGTGCAGGCACTGCTGTTAGCTTTAATTGAGTTACGAGTCTTGGCGAACTAAGACTCTTCTTGCACTACGCCTAGGCAGCTCTTCTAAGTTCACTGGCAGCGGCATTCGATTGGAAAGGCCCTTGAAGTCTTGTTTCGCTCCCATTAGAGAGTTTCGTTTATTTTGTTTACTAGTGAGTTGATTCAATTCCTTTAACGCCATACTGACGTAGTAGATGGAAACAGGCGTATAAAATATTGAGAGCAAGTAATTTATTTTATGGTTAATCGTTATTAATGTTGCTGCGAACAGAATGTAGATCGTTTCAGCAATAAAAGTTCATCGACTGCTGCACAATTAATGTACTGATCATTGAATAACATCGGAAACTGATCCTCCCATGGGTAGTTCACTCCATTTATATTTTTCTGCTCGTCTAGTTTCATTAAAAGCTTTTAGGTATTGTCTTGTGTTCTCGGTCTAAAGGGCTCAGTCATCGGTTTATATTGTAAAGCGAGACCAGACTCTTGCATTTGTGATTGTTTGTTCGTTACGAGTTTCTTGGCGTAATAGTTGAACCTCGGCGACGTGAAGAACTAACTTCAAAAGAACAATTCTTTCAAATATTCCTCTGAGGGCCCATTAGCCTCCGTGCTCCCGAAAAATTTGGCATTCCTTAGAGATCGCCGGGCTCCTTCATAGTGTCCGTTATCTGCGGTGATAACCTCGAAAGCTTATCACTCCTGTGTACCACTAACCATCCCCTGCTTTTTTTTGTGCGGAGGTGGCCGACGCGTCGTGCTTGTGATTTTCCGTTTGAGTGTTTCCGTTTGTTACTTCTTCTGTTTGCGTCATTCCTCTGTTCTCTTATTTGAGATACTTAACTACCTTTGAAACTTCTTTCTTACGATTAAAGTAATGAATCTGTGTAATCTGATGTTATAGTTCATAGCTTTCTAACATTCAACCATAAATTTCAATTAATTCAGTCTTCTCATTGAAATTCCTATTCTCTAATTCAAAAATGATAGTTGATTGATCTAATTTATATTATTTTCAATGATTCGTTAATTTAATGACTAATGTGCTGTAATTACGGTGCGGAATGTCCGGTTATGTTCATTTACATCAGAGATGTAAGATGGTGAAGCAAGTTTTCATCTCCAGATATGAGAACTTGTACCTCCTCAGGTATCCCTAATGGCTTACCGTTGATTCAGCGACACTGACTTACGTGAAGTCGTTTCTTTTGTTTTTGAAATGAACTCTCTCTGTTCGTGCTTTAAGGCTATTAGGTGGGATTGCCATCTAACAGGAGCATGTGTTACGTCTTAGGTTCACAATTCGCAGCACGAATTTATTCTGTCACAGACAAAATATCAAAATAAGACGAAGCACTTTTATGTTCCGTCCTATTTTGATGCCTCGTTTTTTATGCTCATCTTCTATTGTACATAAATGGAATATCGCTGGAGTAAGCGCAACCTCGCCTAAAAGATGTAGCCGACGAGGTAGTGAAGGACTTATTGACAGACCAGTCTTATTATGAGCCTCAGAAGTTTTCAAGCTGATGATGTAGTTGTCGTCCCACGTATCAGTCAAAAGCTTTACAATACACGTCACTGGATGGTGTCCTTTCCTTGTTAGTATTTTGAATTGTCAGCTTTGGTACAGCTGCTCGTAATTAATTTTGAGTACTTCAATTTTTGAAATGCGTTTGCAAGTGTTCACTTTATATTATTGGAGCCGAAGTTTACCCCTCCAACTTACCCTAAATCAAACCGAACCGTGACATAGATAAATAAAATTAAAGTGTTCTGCTTCTGTCATGCGTTGCTGAGCAAGTTGAGGTAAAGTGTACCTTGTGTTATTTTCTGGACGAGACCGCAGTTCACATAAGAGTTGACCACCGTGCCGGCGACCGAGGAAGTGCGGACTGTGCGGGGCAAGCATCAGCTGATGGATCGCGTGCTTGGCCATGGAGCTATCGATCGTCTCGTTCTTCTTCTCCTGCTGGCTCTGCTTGTACATGCAGTTTCTGCTGCGCGTGCGCCCTTAAATCAATACTATACTGGCTTTTATCATGAGCGTCGTTTCAAAAATATTCGTCTTGTTGATATTGAACAGCTGTTTTTATAGTATTATCTCACACAGATACTGGCATCACAACGCGGTTCTTTACTTTATCGAACATACGGGTTAAACGTTTCCTAAACTTATGAGCTTTGCGATTGGAATATCATAAGTTTGCTGTGTCCATTCAATATGATATTGAGCACTTGAACTGCCTTAAATTTCATTATCGATCTGTCATTTCACTGGTGGTTGGAAGTAGTTACAAAGTTGCTCTAGATTGTATGTACTGTGCTGAGGCAGCGTGCTATTAGTAGTCTTCTCAGGAGTACTGCACTTATAGGGTTTGTCCTTCAGTGGACCTGGAGGTCTTGACTCTCTTGCATGATGTCCTGAGATCATCTCGAGTAAGATATGCTGATTGTCTGTCCCTGTGAAGATGCCCTACGATGAACCTCGCATTCTTCAGGAGCATCCCTTGCGGTTTGCAGCAGATCAAAGTTTTTTTCAGAGGTAAGTTGAATATGATTGTAGCTCTAGACTTTTTCTTTCTCTTTTTCTGCCTCTCGTGAGGATTGCTGCAGTGGAGTGCGTAGGTCCGTCCCTGTCCTAGTGTCTTCCAAACAAATAGATAAATTAATCATACATGCATCGGTCAATATCATTTTCCAACTTATTCACTGCAACTCTTGAACTAAACTTTCTTTTGAGGTGCACGGAAGCACAATTGTATGTTCATCTGAAACAGGAAGGGGAGAGAGCAGGAGTCTGTCATCGTATGTGTATTTCGCGAAATTTACGTTTGTTAGCGTTTTAACGGTATCTCTTGAAATTCAGCGGAAACAGCAATGTTTGGTGCAGGAGTCTTAGATTTAGTTGTTACTGTTTGCGTTTCCTCTTTTCCATTGTGATATCTCGTTGAGGTCAGCGTTCCGTGCAGCTGACCTCTTTACTCGAGCGTCTGCGTGTCTGATTCATTCTGCTTCTCACTTTACTTCTTTATTCCTTCTAAATGCTCACACTGCCTTTTATTACCGTTTGGGGATCACTGTGCCGACCCTTGCTAGAAATTTGAGCCTTTGTGATTCTGCTGCAAGTAAATCTTCAGAGTTCCATTTTATTGATGCTCTTAATTGAGCTTAATGCCGACGGGTATGTCAATTTGCCGCGTCAAAAAAGTTATATCATTTCAATACGGTGAAGGTTATTCCATAGAAATGGAATTTAACTGCAACGATGCCAGTACTGAATGTGTTCTGATCAAGTTATAACATCTTACTATAATATTTCGATATTTTATTGAAATTATATAACTTTTTTGATGCGACAAGTTGAATCTAATCTAATCCCTGCATGTAACAAAGGCATGTATTTCAGATTTTGTTTACTTTCTTAGTCGTGTGTGGCTGCGATGCAACTATTCATATTCATTGTCGTGACTGTGACGTATGTCCAGTATTTATTTACATATAAGATGTGGTGGTGCGAGATTCTGTTTTCTTACGTTCATTTATGTACAACCCTAAGAATTTCTAGAAAGTAGAAAATTGAAGATTTGCGTGCACGTGTCAAATATATGAATTTAAAATAAAGCAAAGTTATGAACCAGGCATGCGTTCATTTTGAATAAGCACTGTAGTAAAATCATAAAAAAACGAATAGCTGTAGCAAAACCATGAATACGTGCTCGCTAATTCGAGTTGGTGAACAAGTAAAAAACAATTTCAATACTCCCCTCACTCCTAGATCAGCTACATTGAATGATGCAGCACAACACGCTCGCAGGGAGACAACATGTCATCGGTGACTTGAACGAGGACGAGCTGTGCAATGTGCACGTTAAATACACAAGCATCTTGGTCATGCGCCGCTCACTCTTCACAGTAGTTGCGAGGCTTCTGCAGCATTCAGTTAATGTACTCAACAAAACGATACAATCGTCAAGTCTCCCATTCATTTTTGAAGGGCTTTTATTATAAGATTTTTATCCACACTGGAAACATAAAGGTATAGTGCAAACATTTCTATGAGTAGAAAGAGTGGTGAAAAGCCCGCAGAGAGCGGAGGAATAATACTTGACTGCATTCATGAGCTGATGCGCAGCCTGGTGGATAACCTGAAGTGTAATTTACATGCATGTAATGAGGCTTACAGACACAAATTCTTGTGCCGATGTCTTTAAAAGGAATTCGAGTTTGAATGCTAACTGTATTGCCGTTAAACATAAATCTGTTGCGACTGCAGGTAGTCTCAAGTAGTCATTCTTGCTCTCTTTGTGAAGTCCACCAAACTTGAATGTCACCAATTTTAGACTCTGCCGATTATTGAAGGAAAATATCGAAATTTTAGCAGTTAAAAGTTTTGTAAAATACATCCTGTATGGTAACCATGTACTCGCACTACAAAGATTCTGTTGATGGCTGTGCTGATATATTGTACCATGGGACGCCCTTGCTGAACGCCAGTGGAAGCTTCGTGTCGAACTGATCACTTGCAACCTCGTACAAATGCGCAATTAATTTATTTTAATGCCTTGAACGTTCTATTCTAAATTTCGGAGAAACAGGAAAGTTTTTCAGTGATAATAAAACTTAATAGTCAGCATCAAGATGGTAATTCAACTGACTGCACTTTTGTTATAGTTAAATAACTACTGATGAATGAATAATTAGTGAAATATATTTGTGTTAAATTACAGGAGACCATCGAATGCGGGAGTAAAGTTGAAGTTCATAAAGATAATTGAGCTCTCGTGAAGGGTACGTGATAAGTACACGACGCATAATTTATCAACATAGTTCTGTCACTAGCAGTTTGACTCGTATCATACACAAGTTACTAATATAGATTTACTCAATTATTTGATCCTTAAGAAGACGCCTCAGTTGCTCCAAGTCGATGTGTGTTCGCACAAATTCCAATTACGCTGGTGAAACA
Source organism: Trinorchestia longiramus (assembly GCA_006783055.1). Taxonomy (NCBI): domain Eukaryota; kingdom Metazoa; phylum Arthropoda; class Malacostraca; order Amphipoda; family Talitridae; genus Trinorchestia; species Trinorchestia longiramus. The sequence continues at coordinate 58,881 of VCRD01000928.1, forward strand.
AGCGTCTGCTTATTGCCTGAGTTTGATTATTCATTTATTCAAGTCGAATTTAAACGAGAATGTTAAGTTAAGCTACGTAGGGAAAATTGAAGCAACGAACTATTGATTAAAAAATACATTACGAGTATACAGTACAAATTTATATGTAGGCTGTCTCACGTGAATTGAAATGTAAAAGTCTTGGAAACTAAAGCTGAGAATATTTAGTGACGGCTCAAGCACTTACAATGAAGGTTAAATTGAAGCACTGCATTGCTGTTATGGGGCCTTATGACAGCGATGGGCTGTTCCTCGTGCCTGACTCATCTGCATGCGGAAGCTGGTCTACGTATTTATGCTGCTCGTGCTCCTCTTATCTTGTTGTATTAATTACACTGAGGTTTCAGACACTTGGACTGCATTGCGTTAGCCGTGACATTTATCATTGTGATGCTCTCAGCCTTTTGGTTGCGTCACTGAGAGAATTTTGGTGTCTAAAAATGTCGTTTTAGGATGAAATTTAGAATTACTTGATTATGTTTTTGTTACTTTTTATTCAAATAGACAATTTTCTGTAAACTAAAATTATATTAGCCCCTCATTATTTTTGGAGTCACTCCCAACCCTTCGATGGATGCGACGGGATTTATAAACTTGTAGAAATAGTTGTGTTGTATTACTTATTACAGTGGTGGGAAAAAGTTTTTATTTTAGTATTGGATGCGTTCTGATGCCGAAATTTCAGTGTGAAGGCTTACTGAAGAACGCACAGCATTTCCAATGCTTTTTCTTAACAAAGTTAAATAGATGTAATTTACCACTAAAAAGCATATTTCATATTGAACGTATGAGACTCCTATAGTCAATGAATTAAGTTATCATAGAGTAATACTTGTAACTTGTTAATTATAGTTCAGGCTTCTTAAATTTTCTTCGTTCTATTTCACGACTCTTCTGAAACCATTTTATCAATATACTTATGTAAAAAATTAATACCTTTTTTCATTCTTGTTCAATTCTTCAATTGAAAACCAAATGAGGTAAATTGCACTAGGCACACATCGTGGCTGAAGAAGTTGCCCGGCGGTCAAGTGTTGATCCCTGAGGACGTGCGGAGAGATATTTCTGCAGCACTCTTAAGGGCGGAACTTATTTACACGCATTATGTTCAATTTACCTTTGTTTGTGCTAGTTGGCCTCTGATTGGTGCAGACGTTCGGCTGCTTGTTGATCGATACTAGCACTAGTGCGTGTCGACTGGAATGTATGTTCCATTTTATTCTACTACGCTTTTTGAACTACCAGGGTCTTTTAGTTTAGCTTGATTTGGAGACCTTCAACGAAATAATTAACATGCTAAAAGGCTGGTCTGATTAAAACCAGTTAACTCATGAATCATTCAATAAAGTAGGTTTCTTCGATTGTGCCTAACCCCATGAAAATACAATGAATGTGATAAATTTTTGATACATTCATAAATTTCTACTCTGATATATGATTTTGGGGACGAAACTCAAGTACTCGTATAATACAAGTCTGAACAATTGAAGCATTACTTTTCATTTAGTTTTTACTCATACTTCACTTGAATCTTCTTTAATTATATTTTCATTTCGCTATGAAAATTTATGAGCAAGGGATTAAAAAATGAAATTCAACTTATTTCTTAGTGAGAGTGTAACTTCTATTGATAAAATAAAAATATTTGTTCACTGTAAGCGGAGTCCCACAATAACTTGAAGTTATTAAGCGAAACCGACAAATGCGAGGAGGAATCTAAATCAAGCGCAAAATTCACATACATTGAAGGCGGTGCTTTCTAGAACCATTGATCCAAACTATGCAAGTGCGGAAGTAACATCACGAGGCAAAGACAGCCTCGACAACCTCACCTGCGTACCTGCTTGCGGACACCGGGGTCTGCAAGGCTCGATTAAAAACCTTAAAGGTGCGATGTTCGGCACAGCACAAACACTTCATGGTCGTTCTATTGATATAAGGAGAGCTAATCAAGTTTTTAAATTTTGAAATCACTTTTTTTATTGAATGGTCTCTCGATATTGATTCCCTAAATTAAAATGAACCTCTACTACTGACACAGCTTTTAAACCATCGTTTTTGTAAAGCATTTGAATGGCGAAAGCTCGTTTCTTGGGCCGTCCTAATGATCCGTGATTGCAGCAACGTTGTTTCTACATAGAGCTGACTAAACAGCAGTTTTGCAAACTGTGCAGTACTGCATGGTTGCCGCGACGCATTTCAAAAGTTGCTGCGTTTTTGTCTGCGTCTGTGTGCTTCCAGTTCTTGGCGGCGATTGTTCCTTCCAGCAGTTTTGCAAAACTGTGCAGTACTCCATGGTTGCCGCGACGCATTTCAAAATTTGCCGTGTTTTTGTGTGCTCTGTGCTTCCAGTTCTTGGCGGCGATGGTTCCTTCCAGCCGATGACGTGACGCTTCAGCCTATTTATAGTTCCCTCAAGTCAGTCAGTTTGTCAGTGTTGTTGGGCAGTCCCTGTCGCAGATTTTTTTGAAGCACTATTTTGTACTCTATTACATGTCAGTAGGTATCATCAATATACTTACGTGTGATTTCAATTATAGTTTAAATTAGTAATTCTATAATAGCCTCCTGTTAAATATTTCACTGCTTATTTTTGTAAAACATTAAATTACAATACTGAAATTCTATCCAGACACTTTTGAAGACGGTGCGTGGAAAAAATATGCATTTACGAATTTCGTTGAGCTGTAGGCGAGTTTTGAGGTAGGAGATTTCTTGGGAAGATCTTGGAATTTTTCATATTCCTTACAGGCATCTCTAGCTACTGATTTATAGCAAAATTAACAATTCCATTTGTAAAAGAATTGTTAGTGTTCAGTTCTATTGTGAGGACGACCTTTTCATTCGTTTTTCTATTTCGTGGGTTTGATCGCTGTATCTTGCATTCGAATTCCTGTTTGTTTTTTCAATATCTTACGTGATTTTTCTTTCATCATTTCAAGTATTGTAATTTTAATCAATAGGGACAGTTGTGCTAATGAAACGGACACGCGTGAAATTATTCTTTCAACCCAGGCTCGGACGTGCAAAAATTAATTACCCTTGGTGTATGTTTTCCACTCCTGAATTTAAACGCGAATGAGGCATTGTTAGCAGTGATGGCTACAAACTTGATATTAGCATGGATGAGTAACTTGACGACTTACAGAATGAAAAGTAGCTGCACTTGAAATTAGTAACCAAACTACTGTATAAAAGCTTATAATTTACCCATATTTCGATGTGCCATTTGAAGTGATGGGACACTTTGATTTGGTAAACTGGTATTTTACGGACAGCGAAATCACGGTCTCTTATGAAAATTCTTTGTGCGTTTGTGGATGTGGTGAAAGACTGAAGAATGTCACTTATGATGAGTAATTTCCATACGCTTTTATCGCACTTGACATTTGCTTGTATACCTCAATCCAAGGAGCAATTTTAGAAAATCGAGGCTAGTCATACTGTGACTATTTTTAATTTGTCCATCCTGTGCGTAACCGACATTTATTAATATAGGATGTAAGTATTCAACTAGGCTTTCTTTTGTCTTGATCTGAACACCAAAGAACGAATTTGCGGCGAGCAATAGGACCACAAATTACTTCTTGAAATTGTTAAACTATTAATTGATTATCTAAGCAGTAATGAAATTATATGTATTTCAGAATTTACCATGGTAGAATAACTATAGTAAAGTTGAAAAAATATAGTCTCAGAGGACGTAAGCATAAATCCACATGTTAAACCAAACTATTAACTGATCCAGAGTAGCACATGGTCATTGCAATGTGCGTTTAGTTGTGTGTGCAGAAGTCTACATTTCAAACGATACTGTTCCCCACAAATGTACTGGGGCGTTCCGTGTCACATGCGTGTGGATGTTAAACCTTGAAGCTTGGAAATAACCGTGACCTGGTGCTTGATGTTAGCACATGCTGTATCCGCACAAGGCCTTGGATCACATGTCGACTGCCTGGCTGTGGCCATATCTCTGAGCAGCTTCCTGTGTGTTTCCACCATCTCGACGGCCGCAGAGCTTAACGGAACTGATGTAACTGAACTGCCCTCTTTCTTGCTGCAGGTGTTGTGGCCCCCGTCCTTCCTCTCACCTCAACCCTTCCTCTTACCCCATCCAGGTCTTGGTGTATCTGTGCATGTAGACAGTACTCTGTATGTAGTTAAACGTCGCTAAAAAGCTTATAATTTGCTGTTGAATTAGACTGAAACTAAAACTATACAGAAAATTATTACCAATTTTAAATTAAATTATGGAATTTCAGAACATAAGGCCGACCTGAAAGACTAATTTACCTTGAAGAGTAAGCTAAATCCTTGCCTGGTAACTCATCTCTAACCTTCAGCACCAGCCTGTTATTGACTCAAACGGGCCATTTATATGTTAGCAGGCAAGCAAATCTGCCTGCTGTGCCGTGTAGTTCGACAGGTTTCTATATTTTCATAAGTTTTGCCTACAGGTGTTTTCTGCGTCTGTCCATGTACTTTTAAGTACTGAGGAAGGACAACTTTTTACATTTAAACTTGCGTACGTGTATATCTGAACATCAGAAGTGGCCACCGTTTAAGTACCAATGTAATTAAGATACTAATTATTTGATAAATAATAAAAAGAGAAGTCAGCTGATTCGTAGGCGAATAAATGAAAAAAAAACTAGAATTATCAAAGGTAATTCTATCATTTCAGTAAACAAATTGCTCTAAAAAAAGTGTTGAAAAAACACTAATTACTAAAATATTTTCGGGTGTGTAAGTTTGCACAGAAATATGATTGTTCAAAAACAGTTACTAATAGTCCACTTCATGGTTCGTATGCGAAGTAAATACTCTCTAATGATCTGGCTACCTCTTCGCCTCTGGTGTTGTATGATCTTCATACATTTAGTTTGGTCCTTATATAATTGTTTGTATGCTAGTCGCTTTCTGTTTCTAATATTCTTTTTGCTGACAACTGTTAGATTACCAATGTAGTCATACTGTGTATTTTTATAAAAACTGAAAATTATTTTATCGTTCTATAAAAGTACACGGTTTTCTCTGTTTCTATAACTAGGTTATGTAAAGAGCAAGCCATTAACTTTTTCTGTGGCTGCATGACGACTATACTTAGGTCATTAGATTCTAGCGATTAAGAGATCGAATGTGGCTATGTAGTTCTTCTCGCGAGGGTGCTGCTGCTGCAGGACATCCCACAAAAACCGAAATTTTAGGTTCAAGTTATGTATTTTACACGTGTTTTTCACAGTGTATTTATGTACAGCGACAAGGTCGATAAATTGATTTCTAGTTATCGAACTAATATTCATAAATCCTTGGCCCTTTTTGAGTTTCCAAGTTGGATGTTTTTTCTTGAAGAGAACAATCATCTCGTGGTAACAATTTTTCAACTACGGCTTCCTTGAATTGAAGAAAAATGTATTAAAAAATGAATACGTTCGTAAAATTTTGTAGTCCATTGTTAAAGTAAAAGACTGCAAAATACATGTGTAAAATACTTGATGGAAATCTAGTGGTAGTGGTAGCTATTTTGCCGGGTACTCGTAATGTACCATTGAGCTCTCTCAAATTACTGTTCATTTATCATTCATATGTAACGGCATAAATCACATCTAATTTATATAAATGTTAAGTTTACAAGATTCCAGCAGTCATTCTGAGAACGAAATCGCTGCAGTAAGACCAATTTTTGTCGTTACTTTCGATGTAGCTTCGAAGTAGTCACGCCAATCTTATTTGTTCATATCTCATTCATGCTATACTTGGGTAGAGCAATGCTTTGCTTTTCGCCCACAATTTTACTTGTACTTTCAGTCCCACTACCGAACTCTGAAAAAATAAACTCTGCTGCTGGAGATCTAAAAGTTCTTCCAGGAGTCTCGCCTGGATCCTAATGCGCGTCATGTAGCGGCTTATCGTCTCATCTGTTTATATTATGTGGATTACTTCACTTATTTTCACGAGTTCAATCGAGCAACCGTAGCATTTTATTCATGAGGATACATTCATTCCGATACGATATTTGCAAAAATTTCTGATAAATTAAATAGATTAAATATGATTAAATAAAAGTAGTAGAAAGGCTCATAGAAAGTCGAGCTCCAGGTCAACCACCTGCATTTTCAGGTTGTGGTCTTGATTGCTCGATGCCATGGCAATTTTTAATATCCTACAAAATCTTGCCATCTGCAATTGCTGGCTACTGTACGTATAAAACGATCGTTTATTGAAGTGCTTCCATTTGTTGCTGGTTATTTTTGACTACTCATAGTTTTAAAGATCTTGCATAGTTTTGAAGATCTGTTGTGTGCATGATTTCAGATGTGGGAAATTTAATCCTTAGGTTTGGTGTAATTCATCTTGAACAAATTTCTATATATTGGAAATTAAAGTCTGAACGCAGCTGATTTGGCAATTGAAAAATAGGTAACGGCACTGGTAGTTTTGCAAAGCTTGTAAATTTTTAGGCATAAATAACTTATAGGGAGTATATTGTACTACGATGCGAAAAAGCTTCAGAGATGCATGTATACATGTAGATGTGAACGCTCATGCCATTCATATCAGAATGCTTATACTGGGATGGAATTGTGTTTTCGTAAGCCCGGAAGTACTTTTAATTTTAGCCTGAAATGCTGATACCATACTTTTTTATATGCACGTGACTGAGCTGCAGATCATGATTGTGATGCACCAACATTTTTCAGCGCTCTTAACGTAACGTTAAACGTTACTGTTTATTTTTCGCTCAAGCCTTGTTGGTATTCATGACAGTCGCCAAAGATGCTATTATGAGAGTAAAAACTTGTGATGTAGACTTGAGCTGGCGTGTGTGTGTGTGCTGCAGAGGCCGGAAGCAGCTGGTCGCTCGTGACGCTGGCACTGCACTTTGCTGTATCTCTCACCCGTCCAGAGGGGATTGCTGCTAATTATCCTTATGTCGTTGACTTCCACTTGTCGCTTCCTTACAACGTGTCCAGGAAATTCTTGCATCGGTGGAGACAGAACCAACAGCACACCTCGCTTAGTTTATTCTAGCAGTGAAGAAAACGACAGCGGGACTGGAGTTGAAAAGTCTTCAGTATTTGTAATTTCATAAAGCTTTTGGTATCTCTGTATTTTGCTACAGATAATTGTCTCATTTTAAATAGGGTTTTCTATTGTTCCTGGATTTTTTTTTGCATTCTGTCAGTAATCAGTTAGGATTATTTCGTGTTCATTGATCAAAGTAAAACTTCTTTGTATTCTTGTTGGCACCTTATGTTTAAGAGAAATTGTTTGTATCCTTGTTGACACCTTGTGTTTGAGAAAAATTTTCAGACGTGATGTCCTTCGTGTGTATGAATTGGGGAGAAGAATTTTTTTGCGATTATTACTGTGGCGTTTGCGGGTCTTCACTCGTATCGCACCTTAGCATCGAAGTAATTAATGCATGATGATGCATGGTAAATGAAGTATGCAAGCATAAACTACCGCGGTATAATTGTGTCTTGATCGGAGCCTGGATTTAATCTCATTGTATGAGTCCTTGGATTTCGTAGTCGTTGTCCTTTTAATATTGCAGAATCAACTGCATTCGTGCATTTCCTTGTAAAAAGTTGCATGCTGGAAACACCTGTCTAAACATCTGCTTCTTTGTTGGCTGATAGCAAGGCTTGTTGAGTAATATAGAGTCTGTGTGGTGTAACTATCATAGCGAGGCTTAGCACGTTGTTAATGGAAGTCATAGAAGAATTCTTATCAATAAATCTCCGGGGGAGAGGGATACGCTGAATGGAATTGTCCTTCCGTGTACCTTAATAATTAAGCACATTTCAGGAGGTGCTTAGGGTTCTTAAGCTCAACCTATTTTCCACGCACTAATAGTGCCTGTCTTCGTCAGTTTACCGTGAGAATTAGCGCTCTTTAGTGACATCCATAGCTACTCACCGCAAAATCAGTAGCGCGTGTCACAGGACAGTTGCCAAGTTTTTAGTTGTGTAGTTAGGGAGGTTTAATCTTTCGTCTCTCTACTTCTCTTTCTCTCTCTTTCCCTCTCTTGTAAAGAAGATAAGCTCTTTATGTAACGAACTTTCTGAGCGTGGGTCTTCGATGTTTTATTTATATCTATTTCAGTCTTTAACACGTTGACTCCGAAGTGGTACGTATGTGGACCACTTAGGTTAGGTTCTGTAATTTTTTCAGATCCTTCTAGTGACTATGCGTACAAAGTGAAGATTTACACCGGCCAGGCAATCGGAGGCAACGTGTTAATTTACGGGTCATTTATATACTTGCTGTCACTCCTCGAGCATATACTGTGGTCGAACTCGTGTTTATAATAATAATCTTATCAGTAAATCTGGCTGCGTAGTATCGTGTTCTCATGCATGAATATCTTGTATCGTGTCAGCGCCTTGTTTAGTGTGTATCTTCATTGCATGATTTATTAACTACGCTTATTATTTTTGGATATTTTGGTGGTAACTTCTCATTTTGATGTTTCATTTTTCATAAATTCTGATGGACTATTTTTTATTGTTATATTATTTGTCTAGCTAAATTTATGTTATATTGAATTCTTCATTCGAAATGTACGAATGTATACGGCGGAGAAAGTTCATTAATCGTTTTGACGGGTAATTGGTGCTTATAGTTTTTAAGAAGCTATTTAAAATACTGTACAGTATCTTGGCACAATGCTCGTTTGGCTGCTTGTCGCTAGGGCTAAAAGGAACTAAAGGATAAATAATATTTGTTTAATGAGACCTGTTTTTGCGCCCCATTGAGATGCGCACCATTGCCTCATGAGTAGAAGTATGGATTCTTGGACGTACGGCTGTGGGATGGCAACATATTGACACTATGGTTGCACAACGCTGCTGGCAGACCTCACGGCCAGGAACTGCTGGTAACACAGTAAGCGGAAGACACATGAGGCTTCCGTGCGGTGGCCAGGCTTCCTGGAGTCCGTGCGTGTGAGTCAGGGCTTCATCTTGTCCGCCCCTGCTACCGACTGTCCATGTAGCATTTTACAGAGTGCGGCAACATAATTTCCTTTTTTCAAAGCAAAGCGCTTTGAAAAAAAGGAAGTGATGTTACTGCACCCCGTACCTAAGACTTTCTTTGATTTTGGCTATCCCTGCCTTAACAGCGTAGACGATCTTGTTCTGTGTGCTAAAATCTGCTTGGGAACGTGTTCCTTGCAGCATGCACCGAACATTCTTATTGAAAATACTAATTGCTGAAGATATTCCTGATAATCATTTCCAGAGAACAATATATATTAATTTCTTCGTGAACTTGAACACTCTATTTGCAGCTAAGCAAGCAATAATGCATGTACTCATTGCGTTCTATAAACAATGTAATATTTATAAAAGTTCGTACGAATATAACTTCTTTGTGGGGTAGCACAAACCAAGCAATAGGATTACTCGTGTACCAGTCGCTTGCTAGTACACACAAACCTTGATTATTCAAGTGTGTCATGACTCGTACGTAAATAGTTCGCAGCGAACAAAGGTGTCAATATATAGTCTTGAGGAGCCACGTGCTGCAGAGGTGGCCGCTCTTGAACTCCTGTCGCCGCTCTTGCGTACGTGCGTCATAGGGGAGCCCGCTTCCCAGCACTCTTCTATGCTCTCACTCGCTCTGTTGTGCTAGCATTCGTGCTCCCGTACAAACAATGAGTTAGTTTGCCTCCTTCTGCCGTTTTTACACACTATATGCGGTCTAGAGTTGATTTTATTCAAATTTAATGACTTGTACAATATTTTTCTTACGCTTTTGTTAAACATTTGTTCACGTACGTAGCTTCGCTTAGTTTTGATAGTGCCTTACCAGTGTACGTTTTTATTATCTACCATATTTTAACTATCAAGCTACCCTTTTCGCTAATATTGAGCCTTGGAGCAATCGCCATCCAATTGCACGATGCTTTTCTTCATTTAACTCTGCATGCCACTGCGTTCTTGCGATGCATAAAAAAATCAGCTAGTGTAGGAGAACACATTCGACGCATCTGAGGTGCGCGCTGTCACTCGTTCTCCGTATCTTGAGGCACTTCACTCGAACTCGCTGTGACTAAGAGAGACGTGCCCAAACTCACTTAATTCGTCCTTTGTGTTCTACGAATCAATCGCTTCTTCGAAATGTATCAAAATTATTCCACACTCCAGGTAATGATAAGTTTTTATATTTGATACGCTTGATCATATGAGATAAAGTTTTCATCTTCAATGATTCATTATGCTGAGATTTCAGTTTTGTGGTGCACATGATTTTTCTTGGAAGAGCCTTCTCTTAGCTGGCGGCATGTATAAGCTGTTTTTATTTCAATACAGGTCTTAACAGCTGATGTGCACTAATTACAAACAGGTTTAAGCACTCTGTTGATCTTTTAAACGCTCATTTATGTTAGATCTCTTCTTGTTTTCACCCATAATATGCAAAATATACAAAGCAATATTGTATTCGAGCTTATGACAACAGCGTGGAATTTGAGTATTGTATTCACGGCTATCGTATCCTTCGGAAACATGAGTCTTGTTTTGTAAATAAATTACTCTGTTGGTATTTGTATATTCATTTTGATGTCTTGAAAACGTAAACATCATTGGAAATGTGACGAATGTAATTTTACTAGCTTAAACACATCGAAACTAATTAGTTTTAGTATTTCCTTGCTTTATATTACAATAGTTTCATGTATAACATTTGAAATCTACGCCGTTGTGTATAATAGTAAAGAAAGGTGTTCACAAATTATTTCGGTCAGTTGTGTTTTCGTTACTTCGAAAGTTCCATACCGCTTATTGAGCATTTAATTTAATAGCGCATGTCAGTTGCTCAGATTAAGTCCATAATATTTTTTTACGAGTTGACTAAAGCAAAAGTGTCGACTGTTCCAATTATTTCTTTGTGTAGTCAAATATTCTTGCGTAGTACGAATTATGTAAGTACCTAATTGATCAAATTCTTATTTTTCAACGCTCGGTAATTTGATTACTGTCATTGCTTCTGGATGCGAGTATCAGATTTGTGTTATGTCATTTCCCTGGCTTGAATTGTAATTTGATGCGGTACAATTATCCAACATGTACTTCTTGCCTGTTAAATACCCAAGGAAGACAAATTTGTGGTATGATTGACGGAAGTGTCAAGAACAGTTAAATTATTCCATGTGCCACGAGTGATAGTGTGTGTGCGGTGGCGACTGCTTTTACGAAACATAAAAAAATCGTTACGTTGCTTAAAAAGAACATGCGTGAATCCAAGTCAATTGACTGGCACCCCTAAACATGAGAGCGATCTGTGGGCAAGAATCAAATACCTACTGCAGCAGAACGCGAAATTAAAATTCAATACTCACCGAGACAAAATTGTTTTAATACGTTCTTTGGAACGGGAGCTGTACAATGTTAATATTCATGGAGGGGCTGTAATTTTTGAAAGTTCAGCGCTATGCTGCCGAGGAAATGGCGTATTGGTCATACGATTTGGACAATTAAATATTGAAAAATTATACGGTCCGATTAGTCATAGTATAATATGTTCCCAACCAGCTGCCAGGTTTATGCGTGGAGAACACAAAAGAAAATCTATTTCCGGATTCTATGCTTCCGAGATTCAAGACTGGTCGGGGTGCAGTGGTGAGTTGAGTGGCTCGTGTTATCCAACTGGACATATTGGAATTTTATTACCTTCAAAGGAAGGATTGCTACGAGGAAATAATTCAACGGATCTCAATATATTTAAGGATAATCTCCTTACAATGACTTTCATTTTGATGATAAGTGCTGCCATACTCCGAGATGACATTGCAACTGGATTGTTAAAATTATTAAATCATGATTCAGGGAGCGTCGGAATATCAAGCATCTGGCCAGCCCAACACAATCCTAAATTTCAGTGTGATTGTACTATTAGGTTGTTACAAAAATAATGGCCGATTTCAGAAGCATGCATTGGCCTTCGAGCGGCCATTATTTCTGTAACCACCTAATATTATGCTGGATGTTAGAACATATGTAGACTGTGTAGTAGATTTCCTCGTCACTCATTTGTGGCGATACGTATTAGAAAAGAGGTGAATAATGTATATTTATTACTACTGATGATTGATTTAATACGTATAAAAAGGGGTAAAACTTTATTCTCTGCCTACTTTTAATTGCATAATGATTGATTGTTAAGGTCTTTTCTCTCTCATAAATTACGTCATCTTGGTTTCAATGCATGGTTTTTCTGCATGCTGTCCTACCATCATATTTCAATTAATACTTGTGATCAACACTAATTAAATGCAACAAACATACGTAATCGCACTAGAGGGACTCTAATCCTCTGAATACGTGAAATGGTAAAGGTGTTCCCAGTACTTCTTTTCAATGGCAAGATGAGAGTAATGATACACACTAAAGATTTAATACATGTTATTCTAAATATGACGGGATGGGAAATGTGGGTTATTTACCACAATTTGACACATAAACCACAACATGATGTCCTATCAAAGAGTGCACTATTAATGAATCAATTGCATACTTAATAGTTGAATAATTAAATGTGCACACTGTACAATTTATTCAAATCAATGAGCGTCCACATCAGATTACGAAATGTACCCTGTCGCTAACCTCGATCACATAGACAATATCAATATTAGAACTTGTTCATTACACTGGAGATTCGTTGTTAATGATGGGCTACAATGTTTAACACTCGCTATATAACACCTTAAAGATGCCGCTAATTTTCCCTTTTATCACGGTACCCCCTAAATTTCCCTATGCCCTAAACCTGGATGTCGCTCTAGTCCCAATAGCGTAGATCGTCGCCGAGATCTAGTTCCCAAGTCCCCAGTCTAAAGCCAAGTATCCGCATCTATCCTTACTATCGCTTTTATATGAGCCTTACTTCTCCCACGTATCTTTTCATTTCATTTTCCAATCTCCCTATTTGTCCAATGGTTTGACATAGGTTTCTAACCGTCTCTGATGTACTCCGTCCATTCTTCATCAGCTTGAGAGTGGTTTTTGACTTTGAATTCTCGAGTGTCACACAGTACCTTGCAATAAATTTATTTTGTTTGACATTCCTTTTAGCTACGAAACATAACACTTCGGCCTTCTCACCCTACTGCTTATGTTTCCCCTTCAGCCCTTGCACTTGCTTCTCTGTTGTTTATTCTTGTGAGTTGGTGCGCCGTCGCCCCTTCACACATGACACCTCGTTTCTTGTAAGATATACACACCCAATACACATACTTCATACATCGCCTGGAATATGCAAACCTGTGAATATATCATAACTACCGTGATAAATTGATGAAGCAATTGATCGAAGTCTTGGAAGATGAATCGAACAATATTCCATTGCAAAACTATTCAGGCATTACAAATATATTCCGTTTTGTATTGAAGCCATTTGAAGAACAAGTGGGAGGTGCGGTGCCAAATTAATGTGTTTTAATGTCGCGTGTTCATGTTATATTATGTAAACGTATCAATGCTCTTTAGTACAATAGTTTATATTGCTTTGTTGAAGTGGAGTCACAAATTTACAGCATTACGGTCATTGGTGGTACGTTCACAATTATGTTCAGTCGCGTCTAGACTTGTCTGTAATAATGAATAAAACCTGTGGCGTTAATATATTAGTTGATTACCGGAACTCTAAAAACTGTGTGTTAGCGGAATATTCCATGGAAGCATAAGTAGTTCCTCGCACGTTTGGATCACAATTTTTCTCATTATTACACATTTTTCATGTTTTAGTGGCGTACGACTCCAGTACGATGACTTGAACGATCGAATGAAACCTTGACTGCCAAGGTTCCTCTTAGAAGCACGACCTCTGACTGCAATTTCATGCTGTTGTGGTGGCGTTATTTTGGCTCGACATCCAACATGGTGTAATTAAGCTCAAAACCAAGCAAAGTAGTACTTCAAATGTGGACTGCAAGTCGCTGCTCGCGTACAACGCAGCAGTTATAAACCTGTTTCCCAGCGGACCCTCCTGTGGTCTGCCTCAGCGTCTCTCTCATTGCAGGACCTCGGTGCGTTGCAGTGCTGGTTACTTCCTTCACTCAACACTAAGATGAATGAAGGCTAAATTTCCTGCCTGTGCGCGTGCTACCTCGAGGTACTTAAGTCGTTACAGGCGTGAGTTCCCTTCACTGAACTGCGTACTGGGGGTTATTGCTATTTTCTTGAAGGTTTTGATCTTGTAATTTACTTGCAGAATTTTTTTGTACATTGACGTACACTTGTGAGCTTCAACGGCGAATGGAAATACACAGCCCTCTATATTCACTGGTGAATTAACAATGAACGACAATTATCTTCAATAAGTTTGAGTTTAATTAGCTGCATATAAATACGTAATTTTGGTTTATCCGCTTGGTTACCAAGGTATTGTAGTTTCATTCCTTGTAAACAATGCTTAACACGTTGCCTCCGATTGCCTGATTGGTGTAAAACTTCATTTTGTACGCATAGTCACTAGAAGGATCTGAAAAAATTACAGAACCTAACCTCAGTGGTACACATACGTACCACTTCGGAGTCAACGTGTTAAGGATTATGAATGGTTTGTAGGCCCTCCTAGCTACCCACGCTAGATATACAACAGCTGATTCGAGATTTTTGTCTTGTTTCGTTTTTTAATGGGCCTTGTCAGTTTGGATGAAAAACCTTTAACGTACATACTGTAATAGTGGATGGAAGTAACCATAACTACTAACCTGCACCAGTGTCAGTAATGCCAAGTCAGTCCTGTTGATTTTATACTGTTAGTGACGGAAAAATGTACCTTCCGCATTTCACGGTGTCAGAAATTGCATAAATTATATAAAGTTATGCAACAAATACTTCACGGGAACGTTTAAGGGAATGAAATATGGTAGCAAAGTTTCAAGTGTTTAGTAATTTTACTTCTTTACAAGTCATTCGCTACTGTTAGTGCAAATATGAATATTCTGTCCATCCTTTATATGAACGTTACTTCATAAATGTGCAAGCACAATTAACGAAGATATACGATTTGTAGTACATTATTTAAGTATATATTTAGTTGTCTGTTGTAATCTATTGAGTTTCTACTTTGTTCAATACGGCACAGTAGAAGGTTGTGTTTGTGTCTAAAATTATGTTTGAATCAGCACCACGTATGTTTTAACAGAAATTTATGCGATGATAACTTTTACTTCCTCGTTTACAGTTTCCTTCCTCTTTTCTGACCTTGCCGGTCTTTTTGGTGGTTTATCGCACCCATTCAGTTTTTTTCTTGTAGTTTTAAAATAAGTAGCGTCAAGCGTGTACCTTATAACGTTCTCACGTATATTTCGTGAAATAGTGCTTTAGAAGGTGATGCACGTACGTTCGCAAGCATTACTTTTATCTCTTGAGTCACGTTCGTGATTGACTGACAGCCCCCACGAATGCTTCTCTTCGAGTCGACGTCCAGAACTGCCTGCAGTTGGCCTCGATTCGGGACGCGAATTTTCGTAATTTCGGCTCGTGGGGAAAAGACGGAAGTTAGAGCGCGAGTAGCTGCTGCCTTGATCCCATTCTGCGGGTGACGGACCATGTCGCTGTGCTGCATTGCTCCATAGCAACTCCCGCTCCACTGCTCCAGTTCCTATCTTCACTCAACTTGGATGTGCTTAACCCCGCAGTTTTAGTCTACAATCGCTACTACAACAAGAGTCCATAACTCAACAGAACTTAGTGTGATATTTTTCTAGCATTTATAGAATTTTTGCCTTAGTTTTGTGTTTTCTAAATATATGTTTGTTGATTCAAGATTATCTACGTTGCACTAGACGGTTTGCTTAGTGTTGTGTTCGCAACTTATATGATCATTTAGTTGTATTGTAAAAATACTTATTCTTCTTCTTTTTAAAAATTAGTAATAATTCATATTATCGATGTTTATCGGTTCTAAAAAGTTTCACTAATAATTGGTACGACTTTGTTTAAAATGGTGCTGGGCTTGTACAAGATTAGGTTACGCTTATCGGACACTCATTGACATACATTGAAACCTATGCAGAGCAAGCTTGCTGTTCAGTTTCGGGCTTCTCGTTATCTCAGAAAACTGATACGTTCTCATAATTGACACTTTCGATCGATGGCCGGTTGCGGATGGTGAAACCTCCGCCAACTCTCAAGAACACACCATGTGAGTAGAAGGTCCTAATTTTTCTTGTATCATTAAGGTGAGGTGTGCATGAGCCACCGCAGTATTGAAGCCAGTGAAAGTGTTGGCCTAAATAGCAAGATGGTTGAGGAACGTGCACTCGTGTAGCTCACACGCGCGCGTCATAATGTACCAGGGTTCCATTGCCATGTGATGGCTCCGGATCCACAGACTTTCGTACTGCTCGTTAACTTAAAGGGTTCCTCTGTGGTTCTGTGTCGTCAGTACATGAATTACGCTTTCTATTAGGGTAATGAAGTCATCTAGTACATGCTGGCTGAGGAAACTTTTCTGAAACCTATCAGCAGTAAGCGCTGAGAATTCATCGTTTAGGGACATTGATGTTTAATGGGTCTTGTCAGGTGCACACGGTATTGCATCGCTTACGAGCGTCTGATACAATGGTGTTTAAAAATACTGTACGCTGTACTTATTGTTCTGAAAGATTTTTCCCTGTTACTCGAATTTGCGATTTTTTCGTTTTTATTTTAGGATTTTATATTCATCAACGAAATAGTTTCCTGACTTGCTAGGTCGATACTCTTCAGGAATCAAGATGAGTAATCGAGGTTGGATAGCGAATTCCGTAAAGATATTTGGCACATATATAGATCAATATCAATTAGTTTAGAATAGAATAGAATGAGGCTATAGGAACGAACCTTCTGGCCCATTCTAGGGTTGGATAATTACTTCGATAATTATTCGGTTGTTTACCCAAGTCCCATGCCGTATTTCTAGCCGCGTCAACCATGTCGGCAGCGGGATTCGAACCCGGGTCTTTCTGCTCGCAAGCAGATTCGCTCACCAGTCGACCAAGCTGGTAGTTTCTTAGAGGTAATTTAGTGAACTATTTCTTGGTATATATGTGCGCATCGTAAACAAATTAACGAGTTCCATTGTGTCGTCTTTATTGGTTATTTGTTACAGATATCGATTCCTCTCATTTAATAGGCATCACATTCAGCGTTGTATCTCCAGAGCTTGAAAATAATGAGCAAATGATTGGTCAATTTTTCTTCGAGGAAATTTTCGTAACATTACGTAACGAGTTAACAGCTTGCTTATGGGAGTTCAAATGGCCCTGGGAATAATTTTGTGTCGAAAAAATCATCTTCGTAGCCTCGGGAAATGCGCGTGTGCAGACCTGGCAACTTGTTTCTTCGTGCTGACAACACGTGTGGAGGTTGTTGCATGTCTGTGTCTACACCCTCTGCTGCTTGTGAGAAGCCCTCCCACCTGCTCTGGTTGTATGACTGGCGAGTGTTTTGTTCGTCGCTGGCCCCCCACGCGCTTGACCTGCTTTGACGTCCGTGTCTACTTCTTTTGCACGTCTGCGTGGACTCGTGCATTGTCGTATCACATTTTCACTAGTATTTGATATTTTAGGTGATGCTATAATGTAGCTTATGGAAGTTAAAACCCGTTAGTAGTGTTCTTAGTTAGCACTGAGCTTAAAGTATTATGCCAAAATATATTTATTATATACTAGCACTGTTTGCTGGATCTACAAGCCAGTTAAAACATCATCTTTATGCATAACTTGTTACATTTACTTTTTTATTTTTTATGCATGATAAAATGGACTGAAGAATAGAAATTATCAGCTTCATACCAAATACCATTGTGTGCATTCTTCCGTTATCAGATTCCATCTCCATGCAATTGTGATGATCCATTGGTTTGACCATGCTCCATCGTTATTTCCTCACATCCTTCATAACTTTTCCTTACGTTAATTTCGTTATATAATTAAGAGAAGTGCGTGGTCGTGATAAACTAGTTATTTATGCTGCACGTGGGCTAACTTGTATGAAACACGAACTTAGCCTGCCGTGCAGACCGGGGCACGGCACCCGCATCCAGGTGACAACTCACGCTGAGGATGGCAGACGCGCTGGCTTGTTGCATGCGTGTCTCAGTGCCCCATGCGGCTTGCTTGACCTGCTTTCACGTCCGTGCACTGCGATCAATACGCACACCTTCACTTAGACTCATCTTAAGAGACTTGTCTCCTCCATTTAGTAACGATTCTTGCCAGTTCACTTTTTTCAAATGTTTCTGAATTTATTCTAATTTTTGTTATGTAGAAAATATAGCTCACGATAAATGACTGTTGATTCTTTACTAGGATCAGACGTTTGTAATAGTTTTTTTAAATTAAATGTTATAGTGTAATTTTGTGAATAATTTTATGGATCGATAGTGTATTGGCGTACGTAGTTAGACGGCATAAAAATTTGAGTCTCAAGCGTGCACAAAACGTGCGCATCAAACAAAACGTGATATCCTGTTTAATAATTTACAGCCTTTTTTACGTTCAACTTAGAAAGTAGGTTGAACATCTGTCTCCACGATATTCATAGATTAGGCGGTAATTCAAAGTTTGTCTGCACTGTTTTCTTATTCTGACGTTCGAGGATTATTGCATCAAAAATGAATTATTTATGCCCACCGAAATGCTTGAATTAATATTCTGAGGTACAGCTTTGTCCTTAATCTCATCAGATATCAAGAATTCTGTTTCATGCAACCAAAACGCCTTGAATGACCTGAACCCTTGTGCACCTCCATGCACTTGTGTCCTCTGCGTACGTTGATGTCTAATATTTTATGTGGTGAGCTGGATACTCGATTGTGATCTCTCCGGTGAGCTATCTCTCCTTTTTGCGGGAATAGAAATTACCAGTCCATCGTTTGCTCCGTTTATCATATTTTGGGGAATTCTAATCATAGAAACGATATGCTGTCATAATGAGTCATATTCTGAATGTGAACTATTGCGGATATCAGTTGTGAAGCAAGTCGAAAATGAGTTATAGTTAATAAATGTTGAAAATTTACCAATATTTGGTAGTCAAAAATAACAAAGAAAACATTCAAGCATATTGCTCGAAATGGACTTTTCATTAATATACAACTCTGATGAAAATAGCGTTCAAATTTTTGATGGTGGTGATTTGCAGGCTCACATGCGGTTCCCTATGGACTACCCGTACTCGCCGCCGAGCGTACGCTTCCTCACCAAAGTGTGGCATCCGAACGTCTACGAGAACGGGGATTTGTGCATCTCCATCCTGCACCCTCCAGTCGACGACCCGCAGAGCGGGGAACTGCCCTGTGAGCGCTGGAATCCGACCCAAGTAAGACTGCTCAAATTAAACAAAATTTTTACGCTCTATCTTCTATTTCTGGTTACATTTTTCTGTGGAAAAAGTCCCTAAAATGTCTCCGTATCTTAGTTTTGTTTAGTAGTTCTTGAATAATTCTGATGTATATACCAATTGAAGTATTGAAATGTAGTATAATATGAAGTACCGATGTGTCGGTTAACAACGATTGCAATTTTCAGGAATTGTAAGAACGTTGTAAAAGTGTGTACTAAAACAATGATACGGCCTTGTAGAAGTAAAATAAAAATCTACTTAACACCATAAGATAAAGTAAATAGTCTCGACTGATACTGACAACTACATAATACATCTTGCTCGGAGGTGAAGGCTCAAAATTACTTGGAACATATTGGGCCTGATAAGATATACCGTTTGGTAAAGTATATAACAAGTAAGCTCCATACTAGGACTTCAGTCATTTCAAATAATTTCTGTTATTTTGAAATATAAAGTTATTGTTTCGTAAGAGAAGTCTGTCTTTATAAATTATACATTGAAGGTAGTTGGAAAGTGAAGTATAATTAATGGTAGAAGACCGGCAACGAGTACTCTATGTATATTACGATAAAAGACTCGCCGAATAGTGTGTTTAAGAGGTATTAGTTAATATGGTGTAAAAAGATGTAAGCGAATGATGAATACAAATTACCGAATGAATATGTGATAAGGATCGTGTAAGAAGTGATGAATAAATAGCTGAAGTGTTATTTGACTAAATGTGTGCGTTTGAAAATATGAGTTGTAAGTTGAGCAGATTATAATGCATAAATTGCGCTCTGGATACTATAATAGGATGTTTAATGCGAGCAAGAATAAATGGTAACTGGAGTGAGAGTCGACCGTAGCATGTCTGTTATAAGCGAATGAGTCAGCGAGTGACGAAAGCGAGGTGCATGAAAAGTGGCAACTAGTCTGCTGTGGATGGCGTAACTCTTGAGTATTGATGATGGTAGAACGATTGTTCTTTTGTGAACAAGGCTTACGAGTCTTTGTTTTTATTGTATTGGTGCAGAAATTTTCGTGTAAGAAATTAGTGTTTCTATCTTACCGTAGTTTAGGTTGGTTGAGTGTAACTAAGATGTTTTATGAAAGTACAGATGAGTGTGTGAGGCCTAAAATGGAGTGAGTAATGGGTGGGTAGTAAGACAATTTCAAGCGCAGAAAAGGATGTGCGAATCACATATTGGTGGTGCGTGTGTGTTAAAAGCATTCGGTGTTAGGTACGCTTTGAATTCAGAGGAGGCCTATGATCAAATTTACAGGAGCCTTTCCATGTAAGCCTTTATGTCAGAAAATAATTGATGGAGACAGCACAAAGCTGTAATCTTGAGTCAATGAATTCGAACAATTTTCCTGGTGCTCTCTGTTGTCACACTGGATAGGTCCAGCTGTTGCACAGCGAGTTGGTGCGTACAACCTAACTCAAGTAGTTACATGCGAGTATATCTTTAGCAAATTCGAGGGAAACGTCTCAATCATCTGACCTGTTTTAAGTTTGTGAGTTTGTTTTTCAAATCTTTTTGTATCAAGTTTTTATTTTCTTGATGTACCAATTTGCGTACGTTGCCTGAAAGTCAAGCAACAGTTTTCTCCTTATTCTCTATTATCTAATTTTGTTGTATATATTTATCTCTTTATAATTACGTTGAACCTTCCATGAGTCGTTTGTGATGTTTCGTGGAGGCGACAAAAACTTATTATTTAATCGGCACGCGGAAACCTTGCCTCGTTCATTTACTAATGCGTTTATTCTGCTTAGATTGCCGACGCGATTCACAACTCTCTTTCAAGTTGGTAGACTCTATCTAGAGGCGTTGCACGACCATGACCAAACTAAAGCAAACTGTCATGTCGTGCTCAGCCAAGCCGAGCTCTCACTTCACCTAATGAGAATGTTTGAACTTTGCGTCCTTGCTCTGTTCTTATCTTGTTTAGGTAATTCCTATTCCTACAGCTAACCTGTTGACTGCCTGTAACAGCAGTCACGTTTCTCGTGTGATATTTCATATTTTTCAGTTATGTGGTGTTGTTTTTCATATGCTAGTACGCTCGTATACAAGCGTCTGATGGATATTTTGCTAAAATCTCAAGTGGAGTTAGCCTCTAAAATTTGAGATGTAAGATTGGTAGAAATAATGATCATTTTTTGGGGAGGGAGAGAATGTCATGCATTGTGAGTTCTATGTCATTTGAACGTAATAATTTCAAATGGAAATTATTTATGTTAAATGAAATTGTTTTCCGACTTTTTTTAAAATACTTACGATATAATAAGGATATAGGTATCTTGTTCATATTCTATTAAGGAAAAGATTCAAACTCATTTTTTCAGCTGGATTTCAGATGAAAGTGAATACAGCTATCATATACACCTCTCAGAATTGGGTGAGGACCATTGTTGGTATGTATTCAGTAGACAGGTGTTTGATTTATCAGCTGGAACTTCGTATGTTATTCACAGAATTTTTCATAAGCTATGGGTCCGTTTTGTCTGCTACACCATTAACTGTGATGTCACATTAGTGAAGACTAACTTGTCCTGGTTTTGCAGAACGTGCGCACCGTGCTGCTGTCCGTGATCTCCCTGCTTAATGAACCCAACACGTATTCTCCCGCCAATGTGGACGCCTCTGTCATGTACAGGCGCTTCAAAGACTCTAAAGGTTCTGACAAAGAATATGAAAATATAATCAGGTGAGCAAGCATGTCTCCCCTATAATAGACCAATATTGTCGTGAACTGTTGTGTTAACATTGAACAACGCTGAAGTCCCTCTTTTTTCCCGCTATTGATATGATAGTACTGTTTTTTTAGTACAAAACATCCTTTACATTAATATACTAGTTATTTGATAAAACTTTGAAATTTCTTTTTTATTTGATATCCAACACACTTTTTTGGCTTTATTTGGTCTTGTTTTATTCATTGTTAGAGGAGTGAAATGACGTGCTCCACCCGTTACAACCCTGGACTTAGCTATTAATGTTTCTAAAAGATTTGTGCTGTGTGCAGGAAACAAGTCTCGCTATCACGAAAAGAAGCCGAAAATGATGGAGTCGTCGTACCCTTGACACAAGAAGATTATTGTATCAAAACCAAAGTCAAGCCTGAAACCGAAAATGTGGACATGGCCGATTTCTATGATGATGACTACGATATTGATGATGATGACGAAGAGGAGTATTCAGACGATAGTAAGTTATTCGCTTTCATTGTCATCGCTGTTATGTTACCAGCTTGATGAAGTTACTATTTTTGTTTGGTGGCACAGATTTTGATATATTCCAAGAGTGTGTTGGTATTATACCCGCAGTAATGCGATTAGGTGTCTTAAGTCAAGTTAAAATGACTTAATCCTTTCGATCCTGTTGGGACATATATGTCCCAACCGAGAACAAAAAAGCTGGATCAAAAGAGTTAAATGATAGAATGACCTCTGTAGAATTGACAAAGTGTGATCTAGAATACGCAGTAAATGAAGATTGTGGTGAGGACCAATATACTTTTTACCTAACCGTAATGGAATCTTGGATAGTGTCTTACCGCTGTTCGGGAGTTCAGATGGAACGATAGGAATAGTGCTGTGTTGTTGTAGTGATAAATCAGTAAGCGTTTCCAGATGCTCCAGCAGACGCTACCGTGCAGGGTCCGCACAATAATATGGACAAGGTGAAGTAATTCCGTAAACGATTTGATCGTTTCAGTCACAAATTTTTCCTTTTCATTTGAGTACTACAGACTTCATGAAAATAAATGAAGTCAAATTTTCTCTGCAAAATAAAAAGAAATGGAAGGTTGAAAAATATAAATTGAATCATAGATTTACGCTCGATGCTATATCTATCGTGTTTAGGAACAGGCTTGGTGCCACTTAACGAGCTTTGACAACCGCTGCTGCCTTAAAGCAGCCAAAGTCTGTCGTAATTCAGACTAGTAATCAAATTACAACTTTTAAACTGAAAAGCATCAATCAATTTTGGTCAAACTGTTTGTGGAAGTTTTATTCTTTCGCTACCCGCTATTTTAGTGGTTGTGATTTTGACTCGAGAATTCGATCCAATGTTGATTCAAAATTGATTGGTTTTCACAACATGTCTGTAATCTACAAAGGAGTATGAAATGACATGTGTATTCATGTTTTTAATTGTTAAATGACCCTTTTGCTAAAAAGTATACCTAAAGTACTATTTAAGTCGCTATTGAGAAAACACCGATTCCCCTTTTGACAAACTGTAACAAATTTCATTTTTAATTTCTTGTCACGTACTAAGTCACAAATAGTAGTAGTATAGCAGTGTTCATACTACAGTTTTTTATAGTATGAACAATGTGAAATTTCATGTCATGTTAACTTGTTCTCAGTATTGTGAGAAGGATCTATAGGTATGAGCGAAGTGACGGGCTGCGTGGCCAAGAGCTTTCTTGAGTGGAGCTTTGCTTTTCTTGCGATGTTTAGAGGCACTGGGCTGCATAGAATAATGTTGTCCATCAGCGTATTGTGGGGACTTTGCACTCCTCAAAGGGCAAGATGGAAAAGAATGTTGTGTATACATGTATGGTGTAATGTTGAAAAATGTATCGGGAATCGTGTTTGAACATTTTGTTCCATTTCTGCTTTCCCTTTTTACGTGTGAGGGACTTGAATTGGTGCAGGCGCCTCTTCCACCACTGTGTGTTCTGTTCTTTAAAATAATATACTTATACTTGTGACACAATAGAAGTAATTTAGTATCGCTTTTAAGAAGCCTTGCAAATAAGTGTGCTGTCTACTAAACTTCTTAATTGTGATATCTCATACTTCTCTTCATTTTCAGATCTGTACGACGGCGACGACAGTGGCAATGGTGAATCGTGATAGCTTTCTGCAAAGGAAGCGTGTGCGTGTTTTTTACGAGCTAGAGTAGCTAGTTAATAGTCCTTCCCCTCCCGTGTATGTATCTCGTGCCCTTCGTATCGAGTGGCTCTCGCTACTCCACTCGGTCTAAAGAGGCGCGCTATCTGCCAGTTGGGTGGCCCGCTCTTGGTTTTGTTGCACTGGTTGTGCTGGCATCAGCAACTGCAGCACTTGACTTCAATAGCGCTGCGCAGGGCTCAGCGCCTCTGCGAACTGCTGCCTTCGGT
>VCRD01000928.1:87452-97657 GCA_006783055.1 Trinorchestia longiramus
ATCAGTGTACAGACGGTCTTTGTGAGCTTAAATGTAAAAACTAGAAAAACAAATTGGTCGCTAAAGGGTTAAATGACCCTTTCGCTAAAAAGTTTACCTTAAATACTATTTAAGTCGCTATTGAGGAAACACCGATTCCCATTTTGACAAACTGTAACAAATTTCATTTTTAATTTTTTGTTACGTGCTAAGTCACAAATAGTAGTAGTCTCGTAGTATAACAGTGTTCGAACTACAGTTTTTTTATAGTATGAACAATGTGAAATTTCAAGTCATGTTAACTTGTTCTCAATATTGTGAGAAGAAAATATAGGTATGAGCGAAGTGACGGGCTGCGTGGCCAGGAGCTTTCTTGAGTGGAGCTTAGCTTTTCTTGCGATGTTTAGAGGCACTGGGCTGCATAAAATAATGTTGTCCATCAGCGTATTGTGGGGACTTTGCACTCCTCAAAGGGCAAGATGGAAAAGAATGTTGTGTATACATGTATGGTGTAATGTTGAAAAATGTATTGGGGATCGTGTTTGAACATTTTGTTCCATTTCTGCTTTCCCTCTTCACGTGTGAGGGACTTAATTGGTGCAGGCGCCTCTTTCACCACTCTGTGTTCTGTTCTTCATAATAATATACTTATACTTGTGACACAATAGAAGTAATTTAGTATCGCTTTTAAGAAGCCTTGCAAATAAGTGTGCTGTCTACTAAACTTCTTAATTTTGATATCTCATACTTCTCTTCATTTTCAGATCTGTACGACGGCGACGACAGTGGCAATGGTGAATCGTGATAGCTTTCTGCAAAGGAAGCGTGTGCGTGTTTTTTACGAGCTAGAGTAGCTAGTTAATAGTCCTTCCCCTCCCGTGTATGTATCTCGTGCCCTTCGTGTCGAGTGGCTCTCGCTACTCCACTCGGTCTAAAGAGGCGCGCTATCTGCCAGTTGGGTGGCCCGCTCTTGGTTTTGTTGCACTGGTTGTGCTGGCATCAGCAACTGCAGCACTTGACTTCAATAGCGCTGCGCAGGGCTCAGCGCCTCTGCGAACTGCTGCCTTCGGTGCGGAGCCTCGCGTTGTGATACTAACGCATAACTAGCGTTTCACTTTTGTACAATAATTGTGCTCTTTTGCATTATGCTCTTTCTTTTATTTACGTTGTAATTCACTGCTAATTGCATTTATTGGAACTTAATTCCCACGTACTCGCAGCTGAAAGTAAAAACTTTGCTCCTGGCATAGCTATGCGAGTTTGGAATGCAATTTCTAATTTTCGACTCACCTGTTTATTTTGAAGATAATGCTTTATTTAGTGTCGTCTGTTTCTCTCATTATCTTTCTATGCAAATATTTAGTGGAGCCTATTTGCTGTTTATAGGCGCTCCATACGTAGGTACTTTTCCCCAGCTCACCTTGTGTATGGAGCGTAAGGTGTGGCTTGGCTATCTTCTTCACTCCAGTGCATAGATTTCGTGAGGCAGATTTGAGGCATTGTTCTGAGAACACGAAAGAGGAGTAAGAGCTGGGGACCCAGGAGACCGTGCCGTTCTGTTGCGGTGGAGGCTTAGTTTAACTCATTCGTCCATTTTACCACGCCACCGAAGACCACGTCTCCCTTAATTACTTGAATTAGAAAACAATCGATTATTATAATTATTGATAGTTATTGACGCTGTTACAGACAGATTATTTTTAGTCAAAAATTGTAGAGTGAACTTGATGGAAGGCGTTTACCAGGACGTGTCATAATAGAAAGTCTGTGTGCATTTGAAGCTTTGCTCGGTTATTTCTTGCTGTGCAAAGCTATTCTGTTATTTATTTTTGGCTGAGTTTATTGTATATTGACCATGTTAGTAGAAAATTGAATAACTTCATGGATTCGATTTGCTTCGTTGCGGGCATTGAGGCATGTGCGCGATGGCTGGTAGCCAAGCTACGGGCCGTGGATGCGTTGTTAAGAGATTGACAAACTTATTTTTTACTAGCGTTGCTTCTTTTCTCTTCTGTTCCTTTGTATCATGTCCGAACGTATCATGTGGAGCCTTTATTTCTTCAGTAATCATATTCAATCTTGTTCGATATCTCTTACTGTGTGTTGACCTCGAGAAATTTTTTTATTGGGGTGCCTGTCTTGTGTTCCTACCTTTTCTTTGTTTCATATTTTATGTTCTGTCCCGTTATTGTACTCATACTTTCATTTCAGTATATTTCGCAGTTGACAATGACGTATATTTTATTTAATCTTCTAGCTAATCCCACTGCTATTCTTCATTTTTTTAGCAACCTTATGATACGTTCCAAGTTTTACGTTTGCTCTTATTATCTTCGATAATTTTACCTTCATTTACGTTTTTATGGCGATATCCCCAACCACTTTTCATTTTAAACTTCGGAGCAAGGTGTGAGTTGTGCCTCAGTCTCTTGGCGCTTGGAGTGATGTTGAGAAATAGAGCTCTGGGGGGAGTCAGTGGTGAGTCTGTGACAGACCGCTGCTCGTCTATTGTATCAGGCACGGCTTTGAAGTTCGTTGCTTGGCCCTCACTGAATAATGAAACGAGTTTGTGACTTTCAGCGATATATTTTCATTTGTGTTACTCACTCGTTTAGTGTGTAAGTTCATTGTTTGATATGTCATTGTAAATAAGTCATGTCATCTTATGAGATACGGTCACACCGAACCAATGAGTCCAATCGGTCTTCGCTGAAGCGCTCGCTCCAGCCTATGGCAACATGAAACTTGCATATTCATCTCTGAATAAATAAATACCTTGACTCTGTCAGCACGCCGAGGCTCCACCCACTCTTGGTTCAACCTCAGTGACGACTCATTAGGAACGAATGCGATTGAAGGATTAACCACGCTAACCTAATTACTGCTTGTCATCACTGCCAACTCAAGCAGAATTAAGGCAGTCGGCACCTTTGATGAGTAATTCTGTTCTTGTGATCAAGGATTGGTTCCATCCAATCTGCCTTCACCTTAAGTTCGTTGACAGCCGCTAGATGCAGGTTGTACAGTCGTTCGGGCGCTCCATAGCTGTTCGACCACATCATCGTCCGGCCCGAACCTCTTCTTATTTTGAGTGCTGTTTTTTCTTAAATCATCGAGCTATTAGTCCTGTGTGCTCGCACTAGTATCGGTTCTATGGAAAGTAGTTGCTGTACTTAGCATATTTGCACCGTTTAGGTAAATTTTATTACTGCTACAGTTTGTGCTTAAAAATTATTCCTCCGCTCTTAATCGTGCTTTTTAACAAATTTTGATATTTTCGGGCTTTATTTATAATTAAACTTTTTGTGCTTCGTTTTAAACATAAGAGGGTTTTCTTGATTTCCTTATTATAATTTGCGTTATCTTTTTCATTTATAAATTTTCCCATCGCTACAGTGATAAATTTTTCATGTTGGCTTTTGTATGACGTTGTTTGACCTGTTATATTTTCTGGAAAACGTTATCGTTTAGCTTTTTTGAATTTACCACCACAAGTGGTTGTCCTTCCATAGCAATATATAATATGTAACTTGCCTCTCTATTACAATAAGGCGAGCACTGTAACATAAGAAATCATAAGGAGGACAAAGTAATGTTCAGGGTTTAACATTATATGGAATAAATTGGAAATTGAACTTCATTTTTATTTATCCAGCTTGTCTATCTTTTTCCACACCTCTACTCGACAAACCGTTAACTGGCGCAACGTTACCGCGTATCTTGTTCGAATTGCAACAATTATAAACTTTCCACGTTCTTCCGTTCTGCACATTGCTGGATGTATCTCCTGGAGCAGCACGCTTATGGAACCTGTCTACTTGTTTATGTAAAGGACTTGAGAGACTTTGAAGGATTGTCTCGAGCTTTCCTTTACCAAGTATTAACTGTTTTTACAGATCCCCCGAGGGCCTTAATGTTGCTCAAGGACTCCTTACGACTTTCGGCCTACTCGTCACTGTTCTATCGAATATATAGCAGCGCTAAATGTAGAATAGAATAGAATTAGGCTATAGGAACGAACCTTCTGGCCCATCATTGGATCGGATAATTACTTCGATTATTATTCGGTTGTATACCCAAGTCCCATGCCGTATTTCTAGCCGCTTCAACCATGTCGGCAGCGGGATTCGAACCCGGGTCTTTCCGCTCGCAAGCAGATTCGCTCACCAGTCGACCGAGCTGCAGGAAGTCGACCAAGCTGCAGCAGCAGGAAGCTTCATATAATCGACGTATTTTAAAGTTAGCGTGATCTACTGGATCTATTTTTCGATAACCTTTAGTCTCCTTTTTCATGTTATTAAAAACTTTATCTTGGATTGTCAAATTCATGAAAAACAAAGATAGTCAGAGTTGTCTCGTAAGTTACCTTTCCTATCGTTCACCGTTGGTAAAACAGAATCTAGTTTTTATATGGAAATTTTTACCACATTCAAAGCAATACATAATATACCTGATCATACTTAACTGTCTCATGGTAATTAATCTAGAAAAACTGATTGATGATTGAAAGCCATTCAATGAGCGAGACAAACTAACCTTTTACACCCGTGTATATTGTGGACTTAAATATTTGCCTCACCTACCGCTCCGTTTCTAGATCATAGCAACTACAGGGATTGTATGTGTACTGCCTGCACGGGGCTGAAGCTACGTAGCTTCTGCTTGGGGCTCGACAATCCCCCGGGCTACCGAGTCTGGGCAACTGTTTACGCTGCCTTGTATATTTGTCAAGGTTCATTTTAATTCTGTAAGTGGTACGAGGAATATCTCACGTTTGTTTCAGTAGAGAAAGAAGCTGTATTTTCAAAGTGACCTCTAGCGAGGCAGACGCTGATGTAGTTTTTCTCGCTAAGAACACTGCGAAGGCTTGCGGCTTTTCAGGAGTGCATCTGCGTTTCACTTATGAATGTTATAATATATTGATATTCCTTAGCAGTGTCTAATCTTGTGCGTACCTAAATACAAATCGTGTCATACACGTAAACCTCGTATCTGACCAACAGTAGTATCTCTTCGTTCTTCAGTTGAGAGCTCCATTTAGGTATCTGTCTTAGAGAACAGGGAAATTCGCCCATTTTTGTTCCGCTACATGGTTGCATTTTCTCTGTTTCTCATAGACTCCTCAAGAGCGAAAACCGACGCAAGACTGGATTTAATGAATGCTGCGTTGTAGATTCAGTGGGATTTCGGAATTACTATGGTGATAATTCGGTATATTATCGGTAAAACACGTTGCAAATTTCAGGCGTCCTCAGTTATTTGGCGTTTTCAGTTATTTTGCGTTCACCACACTCTCCTCTCAATCTTGGCATGCTGCTGACATGCCTCCTTTTACTATCCAATTTCATTACATTTAAACTGTTCCTGTACATGTATTTTCGTATGTCATAGTCTCCCCTGTTAATTTCCTAATTAAGCAATTCCCTCGCCACACACATGTTTTCTTTACATATTGCACCATTTCGAATCGTTTAATTTCAAAGATCCATATGTAAAATCGTGTTTGTAGGTATATTTTTGCAAGTCGTCCTCCTCGGTGGCGGAACCTTTTCCTGCGTTTCCTCTAACTTTTCCAAGTTGGTATCTCGTTATTATGAAATGAGATGAATTATGAAAGAAATGAAGACAATTGGAAAAAATGTAATATCTGTAACTTAGCGGAAAATGATAATCTACTCATTTGTCGTACGCATGAATATCGGTTATTATTCTTATTCGTTTATGTGATCTCATGGTTTCTTCTGCTTCTATTGATTTTGGTTTAGTTTCTGTAAGAATGATTGCTAGCGTCGTAGTTTGGGTTTTCCGGTATAACAGAGCCCGGAGAACCACAATAACAAAAACACTTCGACTCTTTTCCCATCTTTTTCGGTCGTCAGATTCTCATTCCTTAGAGATTTTTCCTGGTGCAGCTGAAACAAGCTAGTAAGAAGCTAGATGGTCCTCTTTGTTCAGGTATATATAATTAGTAAGAGAGGATATTGTTTCGTTTGTAAAACTAATTTTATTTGAACTTGTTTGTGACTCGTTTGCCATTAGTAGATGCGACTGAGCGGTAGACTTGCACCAGTAGAGTTCTTAAATTATTAAAGCCCTCTTACTAGCTTACAATTTATCTATGAGAGCAGGGAATAGAACAGAGTTTGCCTAAATGAAACAATCTTGAACGTGGGAAAATTGAGAAGCCTTTTCTTCCGTAGTACTATTCTTTTCCGTTGAATGGCTGCCCTTCTGATTTAGGAGACGATGACAGCTGTAATTCTATATCTATAAGTATTAATAAATGTTTGTCTCTTGCAGAACAATACGAATACTGTTTTATCACTGAAAACTCTTTTTTGCTACCCTTATTTCGATAAGTCTTGACATGACTCACTGCCGCCTTACCCATGTTGGTGTGGTTTATACGCGATTCTTTGGACCGAGCCGACTTTCTCACCTTGGTGCTTCTTCTTTAGCCCATTTCTCTTCAGTGAACAGAAATCGTGACGACGGCGCTCGAGGTCTTCTGCAGGTACTCCACTCTCAATCTCAATTTCGGCACTTCAATAACCGAGCTCCCCTAGAAAAAATATTTCCATTTCTTGCCAAAACAACGGCAGCACAGTATCGTAAGGCAGATGGATTGGACGCGAACTACCGACTTGTATATAAAGGAGACGCGATTAACTTTCTCAAGGCGTCGGTGGCGGCCGTTTACGCTGTCTCTGTCATGGTTTTGGGAGGCGTGGGCGCTTGGATGTTGGGGTGGAGTGAGAGCCCACCCTTCTTCCACCTTCCTATTCACGAGGCATTTGGTTACTGTGCTGTTTTAACATTCTTCTGTAGCTCTTTCATTTATTTCGCTCGTATATATCCCATAAGGATATATTACAGTGATGCTAAAGAGCATTTTGTGTTAATTTTTTTGCGCTACACCTCATTTACAACGAAAAAATTGATTCTTGGTCATTCTGCCGCAAAACAGTTGCCGCGAAGTTTCACCTCAGAAAACATCTTACCTTGGTACAGTGACATGTGTCGCCTGCCAAATGGAAAAAAAATTCTCATTATTCCCAGCAACTTTGAAATGCTTCATTACTATAACTTATTACTAGGGTATTAGACGCATTTAGTCTTCATTTCTGTTAATAAATTCTAAACTCAAATGTTTTTTAATTACCATTATATTTTGTTCGTGTTGTGCTTGTGTATGGTTAATCGATTTTGCCAGACATTTCAAAGGGGTTTCTGCTTATCTTAATGGCATAAAAATTTATTTATCTCAGTATAAACAGATGTCATGTAAGGAAAGTTCGAGGAACCATGAGGATCAAACTAGGTGCTGGAGATACGAACAGCTCTGTATACGAGAAATTCAAGATACGAGGAAAGTACGAGCGAAAAATTCTGCTATAAATACGATCATTGGCTCACGTAACGAGGCACGAACTGGGCTGTCGGTAATACGTGTCGCACGTTTCCGATCTGCCTCGATGTCTGGTCATAACCAAAAGGTTAAATGAAAACATGGAGGCAGTTCCTTGTCTTTATTTCGAATCATGGTCTTGGAGAAGATAAAGGAATGAAGAAACCGCACAATTTGCTTGTCTGGGTGACAGTGTTCTCGATGATTTACCACGATTTATAGTTGATAAAGAAGTTTAAGTTTCGATACATTTAAAGTGTTTCATTTCTTCAATCTTTCAAACATTCCACTTAGGTCTGACACGAATAATTATTTTGTGTGAGTAGTGTTGGAGGCTAACGCTTCTAACTAGACGATTATGTGACAATACATTCAAATCATAAAAGGTTCCACTTTGAATTTCGTACAACCAAAAAAATATTTCCATTACATTTGAGGTCTTTCTCCAGTGAGAGATTTAGAGCATTAACCCTTTAGGGCACGGTGGGATACTTAGTAACCCACCAATTTAGGTACATTTAACCCCTTTTTAACGCTTAAATCTTGTGCCTCAAAGGGTTAACGCATAAAACTTTGTTTTAGTAAATGAATTTTATGTTGATAAAATTATACAAGGTGAGCCCATGACGGGTTGCAATGGTAAAAATAGTTCTAGGTCTGAGCACGGATATAGGTTCTGGTCAGACCTGGAGTGAAAAGACCAATTGAAGAGTGGACAGCACTAGTGGACTACTTGCATTTTTTCCCGTGGTAAATATAATATATTTTCCACGGGAAAAAATGCTAGTAGTCCACTCCCGTGCTGTCGCTAACACAGCGCTGACAGAGGCGATTACGATCCAGTAGTTTACTATATGAAGGGTGGACAGCACTAGCGGACTACTTGCATTTTTTCCCGTGGGAAAAAATGCAAGTAGTCCACTAGTGCTGTCCACCCTTCAATTATTCGATGAAGGTCTCTGTATCCAAGAAATATACTGAAGTGCATAGATACGTGTGTTTAAGTCGCCATATTGTGATGCTTATCCTCGGCGTCATATGAATTTCTACAATCTGAAAATTGTGTTCGTAGTTGTATCAGATAATCGGAACACAACACGGGAGAGCTCCGCAAAACCATGCGTACTAAAAAATTTTTTAGTTTATTTCAAGTCTTTATTAATAGTTTTTACTTATGGACATTGGATAGTTGAGGAGTAATGTTTGGAAAATCACTTCGTGTAAATTTTGTGATTGTAGGCCAATTATTACTGCTAATATTTTATACATGACGAATCAAGACTGAAAAAGTGATATGCTTGACGTTGTATTCGTTATATTTACGTCAAAACTGCTCTTCATCTCGAGGGGATTTTTTTTCTGACCTTTTCTGATTTTTTTACTCTCCAGCAAAATTCATAAGTTCGCATGAAATCAAAGATGTTTCTACGTTAAATATTTTGCTTCTATATCCCTAACATTTCAAATTATTAAATTAATTTAAATTAAAGTTCATTTTAAACAAAATGTTTAAATGCGGTAAGGAATTCATGGTTGAAATATACTCTGATTTTAGGTCAACTTCTGAAATAACGGAGATAAAATATTTTCGAATAAAAAACTGATTTAGCCTCTGCTCCTGCAAGGACTTGAAAATTTCTTACTCAGTGAAATATGACAAAAGCTATACCCTAAATTTGAGAGACCTGATAAGCCTCTCATTGTTACTGATTAACTATTGTATGTATACTGAAGAAAATGTTAGCGTTCATCACTTTACCATACTTTTCGATTAAACTTTAATCACAGCTGCAAAAATTATATGAGATTTTATGATCCAACACCCACTAATTTAGCTGTCGATTTAGGAATGTTGCTTAAGAATACTTCTTATTAAATAGTACTGCTCGGAAATGCTAAATTTGGATCTATGACATTGCAACTCAAATAGTAAAATGCAAGAATGTTCAAAGTGGTCATGTTAATGTCACCTTTGGAACTGCTAGACGTTATCAGTAAAGCGTTATTATGTATTATCATTTCACTGATAAACTTGGTTCAACAGTGCGAAGGCTTGTTCGTGATTTATACAATATATTTTCTCAAGTTAGCCACCGTAGTCGAGTGGTATGCGGCCCGTGTTCTGTATCGGGTCTCTGCTTGTGCAGAAAGACTGCGTGCGGGTTCGAAACCCGGCAATGAATACGAGCTATTTCTCGTTTCGCGCCGTGAGCTCGCACTTATCGGTAAGCCCTCAACTCATCGCCCATGGACACATCCCAGGATCGTCGCATGGAGCTCACTATCATCCTTACTCTAAGAATATTAACCTTAAGAATTTGAAAAACCAATGTACTAAATGTCTATGTACTGTGTACTTGATTGGAAATAGAAGATTGTTTTTTGTTCTTGTTTTTTAAGTTGTCTAGAAAACAAATCAATCTTAAAACGTTGAGGTCAACCTTCAAACATAAGAGAACGATGAATCGATCTGATCACATGATGGATTAATTGACATCTAGAGCCATCAGAAATTGCACTTTAATTTAATACAAGAAAACATTCAAATGCAGTGGTCCAGAATGAAAATGCCGCTTCAGATATATAGCTCTATCATCTGATATTCTAACAGATCTAACGGCATAGAAAGTAACATGAAGCAAGCGATAATTTAATGATTAAATTCTAACCAACTTACTGGCCCTTATTAGTAAAATACATGTGGCAGCTCGCCTATACAGCGCAGCAAGTTATGGTCATTGTTACAGCAAGTTGAATTCCTTATTCATTGCTGCAGCAGTACTTGACGAAGGCCGAAGTGCGGATAAACATTACTTAC
>VCRD01000928.1:99886-114891 GCA_006783055.1 Trinorchestia longiramus
TTCTACGATCTGAAAATTGTGTTCGTAGTTGTATCAGATAATCGGAACACAACACGGGAGAGCTCCGCAAAACCATGCGTACTAAAATATTTTTGAGTTTATTTCACGTCTTTATTAATAGTTTTTACTTATGGACATTAGATAGTTGACGAGTAATGTTTGGAAAATCACTTCGTGTAAATTTTGTGATTGTAGGCCAATTATTACTGCTAATATTTTATACATGACGAATCAAGACTGAAAAAGTGATATGCTTGACGCTGTATTCGTAATATTTACGTCAAAACTGCTCTTAATCTCGAGGGGATTTTTTTTCTGACCTTTTCTGATTTTTTTATTCTCCAGCAAAATTCATAAGTTCGCATGAAATCAAAGATGTTTCTACGTTAAATATTTTGCTTCTATATCTCTAACGTTTCAAATTATTAAATTAATTTAAATTAAAGTTCATTTTAAACAAAATGTTTCAATGCGATACAGAATTCATGGTTGAAATATACTCTGATTTTAGGTCAACTTCTGAAATACCGGAGATAAAATATTTTCGAATAAAAAACTGATTTAGCCTACGCTCCTGTAAGGACTTGAAAATTTCTTACTCAGTGAAATATGACAAAAGCTATACCCTAAATTTGAGAGACCTGATAAGCCTCTCATTGTTACTGATTAACTATTGCATGTATACTGAAGAAAATGTTAGCGTTCATCATTACCATACTTTTCAATTAAACTTTAATCACAGCTGCAAAAATTATATGAGATTTTATGATCCAACACCCACTAATTTAGCTGTCGATTTAGGAGTGTTGCTTAAGAATACTTCTTATTAAATAGTACTGCTCGGAAATGCTAAATTTGGATCTATGACATTGCAACTCAAATAGTAAAATGCAAGAATGTTCAAAGTGGTCATGTTAATGTCTACCTTTGGAACTGCTAGACGTTATCAGTAAAGCGTTATTATGTATTATCATTTCACTGATAAACTTGGTTCAACAGTGCGAAGGCTTGTTCGTGATTTATACAATATATTTTCTCAAGTTGTCTAGAAAACAAATCAATCTTAAAACGTTGAGGCCAACCTTCAAACATAAGAGAACTATGAATCGATCTGATCACATGATGGATTAATTGACAACTAGAGCCATCAGAAATTGCACTTTAATTTAATACAAGAAAATATTCAAATCCAGTGGTCCAGAATAAAAATGCCGCTTCAGATATTTAGCTCTATCATCTGATATTCTAACAGATCTAACGGCATAGAAAGTAAGATGAAGCAAGCGATAATTTAATGATTAAATTCTAACCAACTTACTGGCCCTTATTAGTAAAATACATGTGGCAGCTCGCCTATACAGCGCAGCAAGTTATGGTCATAGTTACAGCAAGTTAAATTCCTTATTCATTGCTGCAGCAGTACTTGACGAAGGCCGAAGTGCGGATAAACATTACTTACGACTCAAATCAATTTGTGTTGAGCACACAGATGTGAAATAAATGAAAGGAAAATAATTCACTTTAAATCGCGCTTCCACTTCTGTTTCTGCCCCAAGGATAAATTAAAATGAATTAAACGAATCAAGCTATCTCCTAAATTCATTACGTATAGAATTTCGGGAAAATAAATATCTCGTGTAATAATGATCTTAGATTTTTTTTGGTTAGTCAAGTTGCTAAAACTCAACATTGAGAGCTGCACACACACCGTAGCCCAACAAGCGTGTTTACTTAGCGCTGCTACGAGTGGTGATGTCTGTTGAGACGTACACATTGATTCAGCTGCGCACCTACATGTCGATCCGTGCTATAAACAAAGTGTGTACACATTCGTTATTTCACTATGGACAGGCAGTAGAACTTCAAGTTTTAAGTTCTATAATCTATGCTTTGTAGCTAATAAAATACAACAACCATTAATCGTTCAGCAATAATCAACTGATAATGAAGTAATTTCTCCACGCTGAACGCTTGCATACAAACTATTCGGGTTAGCTACCGTACGTAAACTAAGAAGTACGTATGTACGGATTAACATCGTATAACTCCTCAACGCCTTTGTGAGGGATTCATCACTATAGTGAACCGGCACTGTAATGGTGAAAACGTGAATGGAATTGAGTATGGACTTTGGAGTAGGGAGTATGGTGGAGGTGACCAATGGGCGCTAATACTCAGGTGAGCACTGAGCAGCTCACCACAGCGAGTCAGTTGCGCTCGGACGTCAGTTGTGTGGTGTCTACTAGCTCACGTCAATCATTTTCTGTATTGTTTATTTAGACTTTATTGGCATATTTCAGGCTAAAGAACAGCTAACAGCTATCCTTCAAACGTTTGTGCTCAAATAATTTTTTTACACTAAAATATAAAAGCTGATAATGAAATTCTTAAACAAGGAACTTTGACAGTATAGTACAACTTAGGTTTTTAGGTATAAAAACCAATATTAAATACTGAAGATCAAGAACTCTCACTTGAGTGAGACGAATACTTCTTCACAAAGGCGAATATCATGAAGTGATAGGATCAAGTTCCTATTCCAAGACTCAGGGAGTCTTTCGCCGTATATTTGACATGAAAGTTGTGTCGGAAGGTGCATTTTCAAGTAATTTGTGTGAGTGTGAAAGCTTGTATGAGGATATTGGAACTGTGAGAAGTGCTAATGTGCTGGATGTGTTAATAGTTGGTGTCAAAACAGCTGTGGAAAATTTCAAAGTTTCGGTGAAGTGTAACAGGTTACTTGTAGTAAACATATTCTCTTGAATATTTTTATTAATTTTTACAACTTTTCCAGTTGAAAGTTTAAACCTTGCTTATGTATAAAAAGATATCAAAGAAGGCGAGGAAAACTGATAATTTGAATCTCAAGCTACAAGCATTTTGAAACATTGAAATCCTGTCTTCCGTGGTGAAAAACAAAATGGAATGAAAACATCAAACTAGTGCAATATAAAAGCTCAAAATACACAGTTAAATGAAAATAACGTCAAGATACATTGATCAGAGAATGTTGTTCAGCTAAGCGTATGGCTTAGTTAAAACACAAAAACATACAGGAAGTGTCACATGAAATTGTAATGTTCCCTGACCGATTTGTCTTGACAATTTTCCAGTTGTATGAAAAAGATTTTCATTCCTGCTACATTTTCGTACAGTACAGATGATTTTTAGCGCAGTGTTTCTATACTCTAATGACATTTAGAATCAAGCATAATGTTTTGTTCTGTGATTTATATGAGATATCACTTCAAATGCCACAGCAACCTCCTGTTACTGACGTTGAGAGGATAGTTTTATGAAACTTGGGTAGCCGATTCTCTGAAATTTCAATATTTTTCAACTTGGGTATTTCAATACCTAACTCCTTTGATAAAGAATTGGGATTCTTTGTGTAGTTGGGTTTGTGAACGGTCAGCGGGGGCATGTTTGTCGGTTGTCGATCGTAACCATGGTTACTTCGCCCTTCCTTTCATCTCAAGTGACTGCTCCTGAGTGCATCCGTTTGGCACACCTTGTACTTGAACTGACGATGTATCCAATACAAACAAAACTGACTATTAATTTGAAACTACTTGTATGCTCGTGCATGCATTGGTTCTCGATGTCTAATTTTTAGGATATTTTTTCAATATTCAAATTTCTATGAACAGCCGATAGCAGCATTTACTTAAAATGAAATTCGATTACCCTTTTCAATTAGAGGCTCGTAATGTACTTCATTCAAACACTCGGTCCATATTACGAACAAACTTTTAGAAGTTAAAATAATCGACTGAAGCAGTGTGAAGTGATGAGCTCGTTCGAAAAAGCATTAGAAGTATTATCGTCTATTATCTGTTTACTGAAGTTTACTCCGCATGAAATGAAAACCATATTACAAAAACCTTATGCTGCAACACAGCTTTGCTTGCCAATGAATTAAAATTCAATTTTTATTGGAATTTATTGAAGATCGTGGTGTAGTTGAGTATCAAGAAAATTTGTTCGTTGAATATTGTGTTTCTAAGCTGCCAAAATTCTTGAAAATGCCTAATTTTCATAAATTTCTGTACGGTACCAAACGTGTGCGGAAAACTTCAGTGATAAATAGCATCTGACTATAGGACTAGTGGAACCTTTTACCGTAAAATTAAAGTCAAGGAATCTAACATCTTAACGTCTATGTAACAGTAACCAATTTGATTCGTACTAAATTTATAGTTTTTCTTATAATACTACCCTAACCGATGCATAAATGTACTCATATTACTTATTCAAAGAAGTTGCCGTAGTTCTTTAACGTAACGTAGGATTTAATTATAGTTTATTGTTGGAAGCAGAAAAACTTCTTTAATGTTTCTTAATTTCATCATTCACTGTTATCCAATCAACTGAAGAGCTAGCTAGAATGTTTCGAGCTGCGTAACTCTTTTTCAATGCTTGGTGTATCGAGCCACACAATTCATTAAGTTTATTCATAAGACGCAATAGGAAGTATACTTGGAAGTAGACGTTCTGCCATTAGATACAATTCAGTTCAACATGAATTAGTGAAAGAGGCTGGAAGTTGCAAGATTTGTTCTAAGAATTTTGAAATTTTTAATAAAAATACTTCGAAATACTTCCCGGAAGAATATTTATTGACTTGAACCAAGTGTACGCAATCAGATATAACTAATGGCAGATAACATAAATAGTGCGCGTCTGAGCGATAAGATACGATTTATGATCAAATAATGTCTTCTTCCTGAGTTCTGCAACATGTGCTATGCACGAAATCAGCTTCGTTAGTGCATAATGTATTATATCTAATTTTCAGAAAGTTTCACTTTTCGTAAAAATCTTACTTACTGATAAATTAATTTCTCTGGAACATTTCATTTTGATACATTTCCTTCAATTTTGGTGTCATTTACCAATTGAGTGAGTTTTTAGTTGACTTTCAAGCTCCTAAATGCATTTTTAAATAATCTTCTTAAGCTTAAGCTTAGTTCTGTACCATGTCGAGAAGAAAATCAGGAGAAGAAGAAGTGTGTCAGAAAATTTACCCGTGTTTGGATGACTTAGAAGACGGCCGGGACAGCGGTGGGGCGGAGGCGGGCCTGCAGAACGTGCCTGTGCATGTCAGCGGGACTGCCACGCAAGACAGCAGCTCTTCGCTCGGCCTAATTATCACAATTGGGTTTGCCATCCTTGACATTGTGACCGACATTCTCCTAGCCATCACACTGCACGCCCAGGTCTGTCGGGGCTTATGTTTCACGTCGTAATATTAGTTCTGCTCCTTTTTTTGATTCAGTATCAAGATTGGTTTCGACTCGTAATTAGTCGAATTATTATCTTTCACATAATCTCCACATTTATCAAAGATTTCTATTCGCCGCTTTACTATTTTCTGCTGTTATGTATGCAAAAAAAAATATCATTTTCAATCGAGAGTCCTAGCTCATTTTTGAATCTTAAATTTTGGCTGACTTATTTTGGTAGGTTTTGCAAGAGAAGAAATCCTGAATTCTAAGTTCTTTCAAAAATGAGCCGAAACTCTTCTTTAGCTCAAAAAACAAAGAATTCCATAAAACGAGCATCGCTAAACACATGGATAGGTGGAAAGAGATTATTGACAATAGTGGAGATGGTGAGGAAGATTAAAATTGAACAAGTTGCGTGGTTATATGAACCTTAATACTGAATTGAATAGAACGAGCAAAGCTTCTGTTACAACCTTATGATCAACATGGAACTTACATGCCATCCGTATAATTACAATACAGTGAACGAGTTTATCTAAATGCTCATCTGAATCTATCATAATGAGGATATTGCTTTGTAAATGTATATAAATAGCAATAAAAAATTACGATACTTCGTGTTAGGTCTTTTAGTTTCGATACTCTTCTCTGGTCTTTGGATGAAGTGGAACTAGCCAAATATTAATTTTCGGATTCCTTTTCGATAACAATTAAGAAATTTTGCGTTTTCTATTGATTTCCGCTTCCGTATTTTAGGCCAAGGCAGAGGCAGACGAAGATGCAGCCCGAGAGACTCTGATCTGGTTTGTGGTAACTTGCACCATCATCATAGTTCCCATGGTCGTCGTCAACTGCTTCAGGTAACGGCCTACAAATAAATAGAGCGTACTTATAACAGTAGAATTTTGTTGTACGCAATGTAGTTTTTTCCTTGAGAATTAACATTGTCAACAAAATTTATGTGATAGATTCTTGAAATAGATGACCCTAATTTTTTCTGAAGTTCTTCAAAAGGGTGTTCATAAAATTCTTTATTAACTTTTTTTTTAGAATGAGACATTGATCAGGCTATGTCTCAGGTCGATTTCTTAATTTCAATAGCTTTGATACCGCTAATGGTGGATGTCGTGTAGATCTAATAAAGGCAATCAATATGATATTTATAATTGAGAAAGAGTTATTGTAATTACTGAATTTTATGAAACTGTCACACTTGAATCAAAGCCTTTAATTTTTCTACGTTGAAGTTGTGTATATTTTTGCATGCACTTTAGTAATCAATGTCGAAACTGGGCTCCGTTTTATCCCTCGTTTTAAATAATGCTCCTCTCTCCCTAAATGAATAA
The DNA here is from genome assembly GCA_006783055.1 of Trinorchestia longiramus. Taxonomy (NCBI): domain Eukaryota; kingdom Metazoa; phylum Arthropoda; class Malacostraca; order Amphipoda; family Talitridae; genus Trinorchestia; species Trinorchestia longiramus. Next base: position 106,461 of record VCRD01000928.1, read on the forward strand.
TGCTCAAAGTTAATTCTCAAAAGTCTAGCTTATTTTAAACTGCTCAACCGCGAATTTGAGAAGTGACGCCCTGTCTCAAAACTTCACCAATACCCCCAGACGCTTCAGTTTTGCGAATTACAAGCGAACTGTCAATGGTGTTTAATATTAAGTGGCAGGAAAATTCCTCACAAGGTTTCGTCACCTCTGTGAGCTCAAAACCGGATACGATATCCCATGTTTTGACGCACACTCAAGCAACACAGCGACTCTGTTTACTGTTGTCTAGCTGTGATGGCAACACACTCCATGTTATGAAAAGCTTGAAATTTTCTTGGTAAATTTTTCATGTTGAGTTTGGGCAAGTGAAAATCATTCTTTTTAAAAGTTTTAACGTTTGATTTCAGTTGTGTTTTAGGAGAATATATGCATTTTCAATCGCACAACTCAAAATATGTAAAGATATTGTACTATAGTTGAACATTAGAAACATCGTTCATCGAAAAGACCTTTTTATTCTTAACGAAAGGTGCCATTTTGGAACGTAATGCAAGGCGAGCTAGCAATGGTGTTTAGCGGCTAGGCAAACACTCCCCCCGTTTTTTTGCTGAGCTCTGCACCTATTTTGGTCTTGTTTAGTAAACCGACAACTGATAATGATCGAAGTTCCGGCCCAGATCTTTGGGAACGAGTTGTAACGATATGAGTACCAACGCGGTGGATTCGACCGTATATGGTAATTATGACATTTCTGCAACAAATTTTGGCGCGTGAACTTGGCTTGCCAAAAATAAACCTCTTAGTACTCGACTCAAATTCAATTGGCATTCATTTATGTACCTTTTTGTTTTAATTATGCGTACCATTATTATCATCAATGTCTGTACTAGACTATCTACTGTAAATACAAATTATCTCTTTCCGCTTCAAATTGTCGTGTGGCATACAGTACGAGCTGATTTATTATGGAGCTTGCAATTAATTTTTATTCTTAATTAACACGTTGACTCCGAAGTGGTACGTATGTGTACCACTTAGGTTAGGTTCTGTAATTTTTTTCAGATCCTTCTAGTGACTATGCGTACAAAGTGAAGTTTTACACCAGTCAGGCATTCGGAGGCAACGTGTTAATCTCATCCTCCATAACATCACTTCGTTTTTTGTAATTCTGAGAGTGATCTGCCTCCAACCGTTTTCTGACATCCTCATATAGCCGGACGTGTTTCGGGTCCTCTGGGAAGATCATGCTAAATTGGGTCACCAAGCCTGTTGTTTATTATCGTAAAGGTAATCATGAAACTAGCAGCACTCTTGATACGCTTTGGCATTTTTCCGTAGATCATCAGAGCAGCCAGTAATAGGAAAGTTCATTCTGAGAAAGCTATTGCCAGTTCCAACGCCCGACCTTCTCTTACGTGAACGAGCGGCAACGCAGAACTTGAACTTGTAGACTTAGGAGAACAACACTCGTTACGTTACTTACACTGAGATAGCCGCTTGGACAATCGGTTACCGAACAAGCAAGCTGTATGCAATGTCGGTAGTAGAGTCTGCGTGCGATTTGAGTAAGATTTTGAATTCTGACACTAATGCCACCTAGTCCGCATCTTCGGCATCCTGGTAAAGCAAGAATTAAATTGTGCGTTTTACCCTGGTATTTTTCTCCTTAGATCAGAGATGTAGACAAGTGTGAGAAGATACGAGGCCAAGGTCGGCTGTGAGATTTTGGTACCATGGAAAAATATTTTTTTTTGCTGGTGGCGTCTTTGCCCTTGTGGCACAGAGCGTTTACATCTACAAACGAAGAAGCTTCCAGGTCTATTGTCCGATGGCCTGAAAATGCTTTACTGCGGCTGTTCTTGGAAACGCTTCGCTATGCAAGAGAATTAACACTTTCTAGTTTGCTTCTGAAACAGTGTATAGGTTACTTCAATCACAGGACAAAAAACAGGACAGCATAGAATTAAATATGGCAACAGGAACGAGTCGTTTGGTCTATTTTAAAGTTGCTACCAAAGTCCCATACAGTCTAAAGTTAAGGCATCAATCACGCACTTGCGCGTTAGGCACGAACAGAGTATTCAATCACACACGGGCACCTTAATTACGCACAGGTCCCAGGAGTTGAGAAGGATATCACATCAGTACGTTATAATACTGTGGGATGATTTTTATGTGTCAGGACTATTTTTCAATGTGTTCACAGTGTTAGCAGAAACATTTTCTGGCAGCTGGTTCCAGGTTCAGGCAATTTTAACTGGAAGTCTGGAGCCTGGGATGCAAATCTAACTATGTGCGAAGAATTGAAGTTATGACAGAAATATTTTTTCAAGCACCTAAGAGCATGCTTGCATTTGGGTATGTGTGTAAACCCACAATATCATGGATTTTAGAATTCTACATCTGTAACACGCAAAATGCCTGAAATGTTAAATTTTTCTGCCAAGTTTCGGCTAGTCGTCGCAGTAATCAACGATGAATAAGGAATAAATGGAAAAAGAAGAAAATAGGGCATTGACTAATTCTTCGATAAGGTTGGTGATTGTAACAAGAGAAAAGTTTACTTAGTCCTGATGTGTGATAGAGGCTTATCGCATCTCCTTATCGTAGAAACTTGGCTCGTACATACATACTCGTATATATCATGACTTTGCCATCCGTGTCTGTTGCGTTCTTTGCATATACGTATTATGATATTACTCATTTGCTAATTTAAGAACTTCAGTAATGTATGTGAATTTGACATCTTTGCTACACAACTTTCCATTGTAATGGTCCTTAATTATCACTTTCTTTCAGATTCCTAATGATATGAATTTTTATTTTTGTGTAGTCTCTGTTACACTTCACTGATCACGCTAAATGTATAGTTGTGTATGTTTTACGGAAGTTCTACCTGCATATAATTCGCTCGTTTTACATTTTTCAGCTTATCATGGTACTTCCAGAACAAAAAGTGTCTCGGAGATTACTGCGTTATGCACAAAATGTCAACGGCACGCAAACTCTACATTGTGGTGATGCACATTCTTCTCTTAGGTCCCATTGCGAGGTAAGGCTTTAGGGCATTTTTAGAATTATACAGGGTGGCGCATAAGTAACGCACCCTTTTAAAAAATTAATAATAAATAAAATATGAAAGGTATAACGATGGGGATAATTGCAAACGATAGAGGAACTCTTAAAGTTTATTTACATGTCGTATCCTGTCTACAGATACCTAGTGTATTTTGCGGTAATAAATCTTTAAAATTTACCTTCAAAATGGTGCGCTACACGAAAGAACAACGAGCAAAAATTGTTGAACTCTACTTTTCATGTAATAGTTAAATTATTGCAGTGCAGAGAAGTTACAGGAACATTTTTAATGATGGAAAAAGTCCTGATAAAAATTGCATAAAAGCAATGGTCTCTAAATTCAAAGAAACCCGATCAACAGTAGACAAACAACGCTTTGGAAGGCCGCGAGCCGTTAGAACTTATGTGTTTTTATCAGGACTTCTTCCATTATTAAAAATGTTCCTGTAACTTCTTTGCACTGCAATAATTCAACTATTACATGAAAAGTAGAGTTCAATAATTTTTGCTCGTTGTTCTTTCGTGTAGCGCACCATTTTGAAGGTAAATTTTAAAGATTTATTACGGCAATATACCCTGGGTATCTGTAGACAGAATACGACATGTAAATAAACTTTAAGAGTTCCTCTATCGTTTTCAATTATCTCCATCGTTATACCTTTCATAGTTTACTAATTATTAATTTTTTAAAAGGGTGCGTTACTTATGCGCCACCCTGTATGACTTATGATTCTGCATCATTGAAAGTAAGGTTTATTGATTCTGAAATTTGACATTATCGTTAATCTTGATACATAGTTTGCTGAATGCTCTCTGTTGTCATATGTCACTACTGATTGGTAATTAATTCAGAGTATTTGTACTACATATTTTTTCATGGTTAGGACGTATTCTGTTACAGGAATGTGTGTTTAACTCGAATCCAGGACATGTACAAAAATATTCATCTAGTATAAAAAAGGAAATTCTCAACATCTCAGGTTGCCACCTAAGTTCTATTTTTTTAAGTTATAATAATAACACAAGAAACCTCATACTTAATGAACGAAGAAAAGGAATTTTAAAGAAAAAACTGCACAGGTATTAGCTGAGAATGGAATGAAAATGTGCTCTGTAAGCAAGAATCTTTTTTACAAACTACTGAATAAACATATACCCAATACGTAATGATGAAAAGGGCTTCCACTTATGGCGAATTACCCTGTTTTACAAAAGAGTTAATGTCTGTAACTAAAAAATAGTTGTTCGTAGATTGAAAAAGAACGTCTTTGTTTTATAAAACTTCATGATTTGGCTCAAATAAAAATGATAAATTCCTTATGTTTGTCATTTATAGATACCCATGTGCAGAAATAGATACCATAATACAAGTTTTCTAATGAAATTATGCGTGTTTTATTCCAATAGATTTTCGGCACGTGTACAGCTGAGCTTATAGCTATTGAGTGACTAGTGCTATGGTAACTTCGCTGCGTACGTCATTTCAGCGGAGTAATTCTTGGAAAATGTAGAGAAATTTTGATCGCCAGCTCTTATTTAAGATATTTTGCTCATACTGCTGTACGAGACAAACTGAATTTAGTTTTTTCTGTTATATACAATTTCAATTGCGTGTGGATATACAGACACATTTTATTTTATAATTGAAACGTGTTTTATGCAAAAAAAACTCTGTTTATTCAACAATTTTTATTCTTAAATGAGTTAGTTTTCAATTTTTGGCGTCATCTGTTCCATTTTTCATATGGCATTCTTGACAGGTACTTGGATTTACTATATTACAAACACAAGAGGGCGAAGCAGGTAAGGCGGGTATCGGTGCAGCAGAAGAACGTACAAGTCCCACGACTGACACCCAAAGGAGAAGTTTTCGCTGTTCTGCAAATGGTGATTATTAAACGCATGTCTTCTCGTAAACCATGGATGTTATATTGTTTCTGAACAGTTAGAGTTGTGGCCCAGTGCCAGGACACTGTACGGACTTTGCCATGTATATCCTCGTCCTAATACATGAGATCTTATCTCGTGGGATCTTGTATTGATACTATTGTATGGGATATCGTTGTCTCAACAGCAAATTATTCATCTAGTTTCTATCAGTTATTGAAGATCTTCTGTATAAATCATTTTCGGTAGCTGTCGGGATTTTTATGAAAATGAATACGTTAAATATATCCTTATTTTTTCATTCGTACATTCTTAGATAAGGTTTTGAATCCACCTCCTGTGAAGTTTCAGTATTAGAGGATAATGTAGTTGTGCTGTGTAGCGATAATCACTTTAAACTTGATCATTAATTTTAAAGAAATCGCTTTTAGAAATGTAAAAAACTAGTGTTACCCAAATTCGCAAACCGGCTTTATTCGTTAACATTTTTCTCACCATATAGGGACTGCTTGTAAATGTGTGACGGATGATTTGTAATAGGCAGGAAAAATTTTTCCCCAGCACAAATAGTTTATCATAATTAATTGACGCTTTACAAAAATCTCGTTTTAAGTCGATGTTTAATCAACGCTAGGCGAACTTACAAACTTTTTAATGAAGCAAACATAGTTTCAATTTTGATTTCATTGGCTAATACGTAGCAGAAGAATGTTCAACAAAAATAATTGAAGCTTGACTTACGATTTCAATTCATCAGTCGTGATAAATTCTAAAATTTGTGATTACTTTATATTATTGCTCTATAGAAAATTTAAAGTTCCGAGCAATTGTGCCTCTACGTCGCGCTAAATGCATAATATTTTAGTCACGTATATCTCAATATCTCACTAAGGTTAATTGAAAATGAGCCGAAACGTTATTTACGGTGCAAGTAAATCCTTTAATGAAATAATAGTGAATCAGCGGAGCATTGAGTAGACGTCTGATGGGTTCTTGTGTAGCTGAGTTGATATATTGAATACTCAAATATGTACTTTTTGTGGGTTGGTTAGGCTGCGACATTAATGTAATGTAATGGCAGTAAATACACTTAAAATATCTTGCAAGTTTGCCTATTTGCTCGCCGATGCAAACTGAGCTCGATTACCTCTAATTCATAGGACAGAGACAGAAACATCTCGCATAGCAGTGATGCATTTTATTTTTAAAAAATTGGTTCGTTTCCTATGCCAACAATTTCCATATAATAATCTATGAGGACTTACTCGCATATCTGTTTAAGTTCATGAACCTCTGCCAGCGAACAAGGAGACTGTTGTAGTCTGTCAGAGGTCGCCACGAATCCCGACTTCTCAGTACACTATCAAGCCCGAATTCTACTGCAATGCGCTCCCATTTCTTCTACCACAACTCTAGGTTTGACTTTCAGAAACGTCTTAAGAACCCCTTGGAATATACTCACGTACAGTGTGGGGGTTGATGCACCTAATTCAGATAGCTAATTCAGAGAACTATGTGCTACAGGAAGATTATGCTATGAATGAATAACTTAAATAGAAAAGCGCTGGATAAAAGAGATCTGTCGGTACAGACTGTAAGAGTGTACCATGGAAATTCATGGCATTACGTATGCTCCTTTGTCCCTAATATTTTACACGTTACTGTGAGCAGCATTTAGTCTCGTAATTGCTTCATTTCTTTAGAAGTGCGGGCTACAAGAGAGAGAGAGCGAGAAAGAAACCGCACTATAACGTGCGAGAGACGAAGTGCCGCTAGTTACCAGCATCACTGATTCTGAAAGTGTCGATATGCTTGACTGTGGGCCTGTGCTTCAGGTGTTACGTGAAAGCGCTGTCTCATTTCATCCACGCTAAATATGAAGATAATTGTTGCTGTCTTAATAAATTATGAAAATATTCTTACCAAAACAAACCTATGTGATTTTCTTCAAAATGTATTAAAATACATTTACCGTTAATGATGGGCTTATTTACGTATTTTTGAGTCATTATCTGTGAACGCAGCGTTTCAAGAGTATTATCTCGAAAAGATACACGTTTTGATTTCCTTGGTGTAGAGTGTATTCTGGTAGCATCTCACGGAGTATGAAAGTTCATAGTTGTTGTTTTCGCTGAAAGATATTTACAGTTAAATTTCAAGGAAGATTGTGTTTACTATTTAATTTTTGATAACTGGGTAGTTGTCAAAATTTACTTTTTAACACACACGTAAGTCCCAGATCTCATTTACTCGGTATAATGTAACAACTACACACCTCATGGCAAAAGTAACTTTTGTTTCAGGTGATCGCTCGAGACTCAGCAATGCTGGACATGCTGCATGGCTTCCTGCAGGACGCTCCCCAGCTGGTGTTCCAAGTGTTCCTCCTGTACAGGGCTCCTTATATCGTCGATACAGACCTCAGCGACACTAAGAGTAAGAAATTTGTGTGCTTCGAGCCCAAGTCTTAGATCTTAGATGTACAAGTGCACAAAATAGATTGAGTATTGATCTCTTATAATTTACTGTAAAAAAGTAAGTCTCAGAAGCAATCTGTTGATGCTGCATAACTTTTGAAATAAATCTGGATTTTACTTTCACTGAAAAAGTCAATAACAAAAACACAATTTTCTCAATTAATTCGTTTTATATTGTTAGATGCTAAACTCGTTCTTTGTTCACAGCTTTAATAAAAAATCAACGGTATACACTTATTTTTTTGCTAAAAATCATTGTGTGTAGTTAAATCAGGAATATGATAATAATCATAATGTTCCTCTCGAAAAACTGTTGTCTGAGAGTTTCTTTATTGAAAATTTTTCCCAAGGTATATGAAAGGATTTTTCTAATAGGTTAATAGGTTAGTAAAAGGAATTCTTGGTTGCCATTAGTCTATTAGTTTATGAGGCTTAGTTATTACTTGGGATTGTTATGCAGCTAGGTTTCGATTTTGGCACACCTTCACGTAGCTTTGAAGAAAAAGCTAAAGTGGTACTTGGTGAAATCTTTATTTCTTAGCCCTGTTATGCAAGGAAGCCAGCGCTTCATCTTATATTAGACCAAATCTTATACACGGGATGGAGTAACAAAAGAATATAGACGAGAAAAACATAGGATTAGGAGGTGACTATATCTCACAAAAAAAACTAAAAATACGTAGAAAGAAAGTAAGACATTCTGAGGTGAGGAGGCGTTCATGGGTGCATATAGTATCCTAGAGCTTAGATGAGGGATTTGTAGGTCTGCAACAACCCACTGCGCAAAAGCGCAGATATTATCCATGACAATTAGAGATTATCAACTGTGTGATAACTATTGATTATTGGTTTAAAACCTTAAGGTTTAAATTAAGTGTTATCTTTCAGAAATCTGTTACGTGAGTTGAACAATTAACACATTTCCTGTGTAGTGACCGACCGGTGGGCCCCTTGGGTCAGGTTCTGCAAATTTTTTCAGAGCTTTCTAGTGACTATGTGTACAAAGTAAA
>VCRD01000928.1:116990-127520 GCA_006783055.1 Trinorchestia longiramus
TAGGTGTTATCTTTCAGAAATTTGTTACGTGAGTTGAACAATTAACACATTTCCTGTGTAGTGACCGACCGGTGGGCCCCTTGGGTCAGGTTCTGCAAATTTTTTCAGAGCTTTCTAGTGACTATGTGTACAAAGTAAAGATTTGCACAGGCTAGGCAATCGCAGGGAACGTGTTAATAGGGTGGTTTTGGAATAATTTGGCTTCTGTTCAATTTTTGATACGAGTAAGGTGGTTACTTTATATTCTTACTACCCAAACATATTCTTATTCTATCCTGTGTGGCTAGTGTACATTTTTATACGGATGTGAATTGCAGGTAGCACTTGTTAACTTTGCAGCTGTGATGATCCAGCTGCTGAAGATTGCTCTGTCTCTGCTGTCGCTAGCAATGTCACTTGTATCCTACCAAGAGGAGCTGCGTAGAGGCCTCATTGACAAACCTAAGATTGGAATATTCGGCACTATCATCTGTGTACTGTGGAGGATGTCCATGGTGGCTGCTCGAGTTATCACCATCGCTTCTTTCGCTGCTATCGTGGTGTGTATTAATAGTTTGTACATTTATTTCCGAGCTGAATAGTACATAATAGAAGTACAAAGGTCAGTTAATGAGGCAATAGACTGTACTCGTCTGTGAGTAGAACCAGGTTGAACTTAGCTCACCTGATGATTTTTCGCTACGGTTATCAACAGATTTTATGACAAAAATTTTGTTACTATTTGATCGTGCTGATATTATTTGGTATTTTAGGTCAGTAACCAAAATCTTTTGAATCTTAGTCTGTCTGAACTCCTTTTCTCAATCTTACCTATGTATGTATAAAATAAACGAAGATTTAACTCGTTTAACCTCATCTTCTCATGTGAAATAACTGTGATGCTAAAATTTTCTACCTTCTTACCGATATCAAGTGTCTCAAGCAGTTGGCAAGATCACTGTTTGAATGTATATTTCACACAAGTTTGTGGACTTTACTTATTGAAACTACATTGCTGAATTTATTACAAGGGCGTCTAGAACAGCAGAAGACGGAGGAGAACGTAAAATTGATGGTCCAAATTCTTCAAACTAAATGGCTCCACTCGCATCTCGACTGTGAACCGAAATTTTATTACTGGGCATAGCTTAACGAACATTTAAGCCTTTCATAGTTTTTGTTTTACTTCTCACTTTATCAGTATTAATGAATGTAAGAGATAGACAGATATTCCTTCCTATTAGTTGCATCGAAAATTTTATTCATTATCTTCTGTGATTTTAAGTTCAGGAAAGTAAAAAATTAAGAAATGAACATGCCTACTGATGAGATATCATCCAAATTTAATGAATTAGGTAGTGTCACCCTTAACTAGTTCGTTGATCATTGAGTGACATGTACGATGGAACTATAATTCTCTCCCAGCTAGGATCAAATAGTCTCATGAATGAGTTGCTCTTGTAATTTTTCTTTATGAATCTAATGGAAGAATTCTTTCATTCTTTAGAGAAAGTCTGTTCAAATGAAGTTACAAACATCTAATGTTGACTAAAAACGTTTCATTTAGAATATTGATTTTAGTTCCACTACGTTGATCAATATCTGGATTTCTGCTAAAAATTCAGTACAATTTTTAGGACGGCAAAGGGCCTCAGGAGTCTGGTACGGGTTGGCTAGGCTACAAGTCTTCGGATGCCATCGACAACCCCTTCATGTCATACCCCGTGATCACGGCGTGTGTGTTTGGTGCACACTGGCTCCTCATGTCCGTATGGATACATGCTCAAGTAAGGCAGATCTTCTTCTTGAAAAGTGTGTGAGGGATCAAACAATAGGATATGTGTGTGATTGGCAGATCTACAAATAGGGACGAGCTGATATTGCATCTTCATTTCAAAACTGCGATGTGTTTCTGTACTCTGAAAGATAACACAGAACATGCGAGTTGATTAAAGTTCAGCCTAGTTCAGCCTCACGAGTTGCTTAAATAACTCGTTTACAATTTTGACATAAATTTAGCAATTACATATATCAATGGATCATCACTGGTGATGATCCTACAATAGTGAACGATCAACCTCAATTTTCTAAGTTATTCCAATAATAAAAGAATCCATCTCAATTAGTTTGAAGTATTATTTGATAATTTTGGGTGTTGACTTCACCTACATTGACATAGTTGCTTACATTTAATTTTTCTATTTCCAGGATTCTATTTTTATGTATAATAATCGGTGAAGTCGGAATGATACCCATACCGGTCAGATAAATTTTGGCTCTTACGCATATAAATTTTTTTGGTGCATTTATTGCTAACATATGTAAACTCTCTACTTACCCAAACAGAAGAAAAAACACAAAGTAGATGTACGGACAAAATTAAGTTGAATGGATTGGAACCGTAAAAGCACTAGATTTCTCACCCTGGAAAGCAATTTTGTTTTCGTAGGTATTTTTTGATTCATATGAATAGGGAAGTACCATCTACTACAAAATCTAAACTTCAGTGCTCCAAGTAGTATTGTTTTGAAAGAAAAAAGAAAGCTTACGAAATAATCAATTATGAACACTTTATTGAATATTATATTGTTTGCACTCTTCATATCTAATATTTATTATTTCTTGTAGAAAAGCAATTTTTGCGGACGACCTGGAGATGGGCAGCCCAGACAATGCTTAGAGTTGCTATACAGCCTGGTCATGGGTTGGGTCCATATCTTCTGTTTCATCAACCATAAGAGTACACCCGCTGCAGGACGCATGGCATTTTATTACATCTTGAACCTCATCGAAAATACTGCTCTAATTGTTTGGTGGTTCCTCAAGGTAAGTCAAACACCTTCTGAGATAGCGGGTGCTTTTTCCATAACTTTCGAGGTATCTCTCCCTTCAAATATACTTCAAACTTGAAGGTTTCGTGATATCAGACTATTTTCTTCATTCTTCAATTTATCTAGTGAGATGTACTGAATTATAACTATAAATAAGGCATATCGTGCAATGGTTATTTTGCTCTTAAGTAAAATCGGGTAGATAAATAAGTTACAAAACTTCCATGCAACGTGAAACTATTTTCTTAAGATAGAGAAATGTACAGTCCCGTCCAAAATTTAAGAACACATAAAAACTCCTAAATCTTAAAAAAAGAGAATCGGTTTTTATAAAATTTTCCCGAGGTGTAGAAAAACAGTACTTGAACTTCGAACAAAATGATATTTTTTTACCTAAACATAAATATAAAACAGGTCATAGGTAGTTCTTTTAATATTTAGCACTGCAACCTTCGTTTTCAATCACTGCAGCGCATCTACGATCGCAGGATGTTAGCAAATCTTGACCTTGAGCAATTGTAAGCTTGGCCCATTCCTGTTGTAATTTTAGAAACAAATTGTAACTGCTGTTGGATTTCTCTCGATCACATTTTGTGCTCGTCTTCCATAGGTTTTCTAATGGATTCACGTCGGGACTCTGAGGATGTCAATCCATAACCTCTGCTCCTTGATCTTTAAGATAGCCCACAATGTGCTTCGCCTTGTGGCAGGAAGGAGTATTCTGTATAAAACATAAATTTCAATCGGAATTCTTCAAAACTGGCACAACAGTTTGTTCTAACGCATTCTTGTAGACAGCGACATTGTTTCTAGTGTTTAAACTCACAAGAGGTAATGTACTTTGCCCTGATATCACCGAAAACTATCAGGCTTCCCCTACAAAACTTTACAGTTTAATTGATACAGTTTAGTTTCGAACTTTCACTAATTCTACTTCTTACAAACTGTTTACCATCGCTTCCGAATACATGAAATTTAAATTCATCACTGAAAAATACTTTATTCCGATCGTCTTTTGATCAGCTGACATGTTTTTTCGCAAATTTCAATCGTCTCCCTGATTCTTCCACTTATCCGCGGCTTTTTCCTCGGAGATCTTGTATAAAGGTCTATTTCATGCCATCGCCTGGACACAGTTTGTTTTGAAATATTAGCACTACCTTCAATTTGACTGCAAATTTTACTCGCAGTTACAAAACGGTCTTTTAGTGCTAGGCGTTTCATAACTCTGTCCTCTCTTACTGTAGTTTTCCTTGGCCTACCCAGTTTCTTTGTATTAGTTAGCCTACTAGTTTCATTATGAATTTTCAGAGTTCGGCTCACAACACTTTTACAACGATTTATCTGTTTAACTATTTGTTCAATTGTATGATTTTCTTTTCGTAATTTCACAATTTCTGCTTTAACAGCTGTATCAACTTTGATTTGTTTTGGCGTGGTTACAAATGTTGCAGTCATAACAGCATATATATTCCCGATTTATATCTAGTATTTTGAGAAAACAGATTATTTCAAAAACTTTCGTCATATTTTAAAAATGTTTTTCCCTAATGTTGGACTTTGCAAAAAGTAAAACTGTTAAATAACTATGGTAGTATTATGTAGGCAACTTGAAAACTATTGTCTAGTCAGTAAAAATTTCACACAAATTTATTCAATTTTTTGAAGATTTGGTAGTTTTAATATTTGAACTTATTTTGGATGGGACTGTACATATTTTGCAAATGCTAGGGTTGGGAATTCAATGATAATATTAAGTATGAAAATACGAAGGACACTGTATTCGTTTCTTTTTATGTTCAATTAGCAATTTGCGTTTCAAATCACTCCAAGCGCTAGCAATGTGTTTATTCACAGAAATACCACTAGTTTTTATATTATAGAGTGCATACTTAATCAACAGGGTAATAAAGTATTGTACAATAACGCTAAATTTCTTCGTTTTTCTCAGGTAATTGTTGTCACGGAACTGTGGTTCCGAGTGACAATTGTATTTTCCGTTGAGTTTCTCTTCCTACTGGGCGTGTCTAACATCCTCATTTACTACGGCTTCATCCACCCAAAACACACGCCTCCGGAGGGCCACCAACAGCTGCTCTTCGATCGCTGACAGGAGAAATGCGCGTAAAAATGAAGTCTTGTGGATAACGTGTGTGGAGGTGTTTACATAACGTGATGTTCAAAGTAGAGGAATGATATAAACTCCGCATAGGCCAGGTTGTCTGTCCGGACATGGTCATCCAAGTTGATCAGTGATTTCAATGAAACGTTTTCTTGCATATCCAACTGAGATTTTCTCTCAAACTGGAACATTACTTGAGACTTTTCTCGAACTGCAGCATTACTTCAGTTGACGTATTTCCTGGTCATCAATGCTAACCTTTCTGATAAATCAAAAAAGGTCTTTTTCATTTTGACCTTTTATTTGTAAATTTCAATACGTCATGTTAAGGATTTTGAAACTACGTTGGGTAGGACTGATGAAAGCATATTTTCAGTGAAAAATGTTAGTTAAAATGAAACTTAATAAGTCTAACAATAAATGTTGGTCATAAAAACGCTACTGTGACGAGAATATCTACTTGCGCCATACCTAATTTTTATGTTACGAGCCTACCGAGACTCCAATGTTAATATTCCATGTTGTTCAATTATGCAACTACAATTAACGAGTATACTACATTAGTAACGGAATGGAATCAGTCATACGGATTTCGAAAGGCTGAAGTGAATTTTCCACGTATTTCTCACGATTTTGGGTAATGAGTTATTACTAAGCATACGTTTCATTACGAGGTAATCATTGTGTACTTCTGCTTCAAAAATATTATTGGAAAAATGATTATTGCGAGGGAAAAGAAATGGAAAAAGATATCTTAAACTTTAATTTTTCAGGTTCATGCGGAAGCTGCGGTGTTTGTAAAGTAACGCCCTTGCTTAGTGGACTTAGTGCCTTCCTGTTATCACTATTATATTCCTGATTTGATGTGCCTTCCTGTTTGTTCTTTAAACTAAAATTAAGCCGTAAACATGGAGGATCCTAATGATCTCGTATTTTTTAATGTATGATCTCATTTTATAATGAAATACGATTTCTACAGGTTCATATGATGGTTCACGTAATAACGATGACTTAACAATTGCCAATTTTTCATTAGGTAATAAAACTAAATTTATCCGAAAATAAATATTCATATCTTGAAATATAAAAACTTGATATTTTATAGCCCTCAAGGACTAATGCGCTGGTCTGAAACTTATTGGCAGTAAATAAGTTATCAATGAGCAAGTCATGCATACTACTTTAAAACTATGTATTTAAATATGTAAAGCTTGGTAGATTTTTATGAATGTATGTTACCAGAAGGGAATAATTTCGTAACAAATATCCAGGATTGGAAACTTTGAAATTTAATCGATAATGGTCAATTTATAAATGGGATTGTCAGTCGAGATATCTGAAATTGTGTTCATTAGACGGCTTTCATAACAAAATTTGTTTATTTCATTTACTGCAATCATCTACTTGAAAACGTGCGAGCTTTTCTAGCTCTCATAGCTTCCTGCAAAAATTTGGTTTCCCGTGCCGTCTTAGAGTGAAAGGAATAAAAAGCCAAGCTTCAGGGCAGCGTTGCAGGTGCATTATTCTAAACTCGTGTCAGATGATTTGCTGAATGTAAATTTGTTTAGAATCTTATGTACTTTACGTTTAGCATGTATGTTTTTCATGTGTATTTTTTGCATGAATATCGAGATATGAAGAGAGGTTCGTCCTTGGTGCTGAAAGTAAACTCAGGATATTTAAGAGTCAATTTCAATTACTATTAACGTTACTAGGCGTGAGTTGCACGAGCCCGATTTGTACGAGCGTACAATCTGTTTACAATCATAAGCATTTGGTATCTATTGTCGCTAATTTTGAAATAAATGTACAATTTACAAACTATCGCTAGTGAATGTAAGGTGTTGCTAAAGTTCTTGGCTTAGAATCTGAAGTATTCTATTCAGACCTGTATTTAGCCCTGCTGATAGTACTGGCAGGTCACTAATGATATGATAGTTGTAGCTAATATAACTTCAATAATTTCTTCCACTTGTATTAAACCAAATGCATCATTGGTTAAAAAACAGAAAATTCTGTTAATAGTTTTTTTTTTAAATATTTTGACCGACGTATAACAAAACAATTATCGATTCCGGATTATGTAAGGGAAGTCTAACTCTTAAACATTATAACGTTGCTAAAATGAAGTTATTAAAAATTTCTGAAAACACAAAACTTTAGGAGTCAGATTGAATTGATTTTTCGCACGAGTTTGTTCAGAGCTCTTGAGTTTTTTTTCTATGACAGGATTTGTTGAAAACATTACATGAAAAAGTAGCTAAGTCTTTACTCACTGTCTGAATGAAGTATTTAACATCAGGTTGTGGGGACGATGAAAGGATTAATTAACTTTTGTTCTGCAAAAAAGAGACCAAGTGCATGCATGATTCAATGATAAATTTATGTATCCTATGTAGCATTTTAAAATTCTTCTGTCATACTGCAATAACTATGCTTTGGATTTCCATCATGGAAATGTTATATTATTCGTACAATATGTTATAAACTTGGTGTTTACGTTTATCCTACTTTTATACCAACAAAAGTTTTAGATTTGCGAGCAAACATTCAAAGACAGTTGTGCAAAAACTGATGTGGTTTTCGTAATCTAAGCACGAATATTTGCATATAAACGAAGTTTCATGGAGTTTCGTGCAATTTCGAATTCACTGAACAAATATCATATGGGTACATATAGCCTTACTTTTTTCAAAAATTACATGAAAAGTCATTGTCATTTATTTGCACAAAAAATGATTGGAACTGCATTAGGAAACATTAGATCAAAGATTTCAGTATAACAGTTTGGAAAGCAACATGATAGGAAGTACATTAGGTAACACATCAGATTAGAGATTTCCGTATAACACGTTTGAAACGAAACATTTCAGTTTACGCGACCATACTGTATATCAAAAGTTTTGTTGGATTCGTTAGCAAATAATCGTAGACAATTGTACAAAAATTCACGTGTTTTTCGTGGTCTGCGAACGAACATTTTCATATCAGATAGTTTCAGCGAAAATTCCCCGATTTAGATTTGACTAATTTGAAATTATGAAGACTATACAGGTCCCGTGGAAATTCCACGATTCAGATTTGATTAACACGTTGACTCCGAAGTGGTACGTATGTGTACCACTTAGGTTAGGTTCTGTAATTTTTTCAGATCCTTCTAGTGACTATGCGTACAAAGTGAAGTTTTACACCAATCAGGCAATCGGAGTCAAAGTGTTAATTTAAGATTATTATAAAGATAAACGCAATACAGATTTACAACGAACTATTGTGTTTTAAATTAATACTTATGATTAATTTCGTTCAGAACTTATTTTCTGCCCCTTATCTACCGATAACATAACCCAGATAGTACCCGTAGAAATTCCTTGGAAAATTAAGGATCTATGAAATAAAGAACATTTTTAAATTTTACCCGTGGTACTACCAGAATCTTAATATTTATCATCCATATACATGTATATGATAAATTTTAAGTGGATACGCCTTTCGTTTAGTGGATACGCCTTTCGTATCCACTAAACAATGCTCATAATACATGCATACCCGTTCTGATTTCAGTTCAATAATTTTCCTCAGTAATAGATAGGAAGTAATGGGACGGACACACGCCGAGACAGAGATGGAGATACGCTGTCTATTAGATATGTAGATAGTCAAAGTTTCATGGAGTTTCGTGCAATTTCAAATTTTAGTGAAAATTATCACAGGGCTATAGCCTTACATTTTTCAAAAAATTTCATGGAAAATCATTGTCATTTATTAGCACAAAAAGTAATTAGAAGTACATAAGGATACACATTAGATCAGAGATTTCATTGTAACACAGTTTGAAAATCAAATTTTTCAGTTTATCAGTTTACGTGACCCTACTCTTTACCAACAAAATTTTTAGATTTGCTAGCAAACAATCAGAGACAGTTGTGCAAAACTAGAGTGTTGTTTGTGATCTACGCACAAATATTCGCATATAAACGAAATTTTTACGTTTTCTTGTCAATGTTGTAGAATTCTATGAAACTTTGTATAACACTCAATTAGCGATTGGAAACAAGAAAAAAGAACTCCAATGGTGAAAATTTTATCTGGTACGTTATCCACAGGTCATAAGAGGCTGTGCAGGATGATGCATCCCATTTTTTGTCACTTATTCGTTAATTTGACCTAAATGTTTGCGATTTTCGTTATATTCCCACTCAATACATGATATGCTTCTGAACTAAAACCTGTAATTATTGATTTAAAATTTCTGAATTCTTAAAAAAAATGCTAAGGGTATTCTCATACGAAATTTTTTACTTATTTTGGTCAATGTTGTAGAATTCTATGAAGTTTGTATAACGCTTAATTAGCTATTGGAAACGTGGAAAAATGACTCCAATGCTGCAAATTCCATCTGGTACGTTATCCATAGGTTATACGAACCTGTGCAGGATGATGCATCTCATTTATTGTTAATTATTCGTTAATTTACACTACTTTTTTGAGATTTTCGTTTTATTACTACTCAATACAAGCTATGTTGCTGAATTATGACCTGTAAATATTGATTTCAGATTTCTGAATTTTTTTAAAAGATGCAGAGCTCATTTTCTTACGAATTTTTTAATTGCTTTTCACTCATTTTGGTCATAGGAACCTGTGCAGGATGATGCATATCATTTTTTGTGCAATTTCGGGCAATTTGGAATTTCAGTGGAAAAATATCAAGGGTATAGCCTTCCAAAAATAACATGAAAAATAATTGTCATTTATTTGCACAAAAAAATGATTAGGAAACACATTAGATCACAGATTTCCGTAAAACACCGTTTGGGGAGTCAATTTAAGCGTGTATGACCTTAATCTTTACCAACTTAAGTTTTGGATTCGCTAGCAAACATTTAAAGACAGCTGTGCAAAAACTGGTATGTTTTTCGTGATCTATGCACGAATATTGGCATATAGACGCTGTTTCATGGAGTTTTGTGCAATGTCAAATTTCAGAGAAAAAATATAAGAGTATAGCTTTGTTTTTTCCAAAAATTACATGAAAAATCATTGTCATTCATTTGCCCAAAAAAGATTGGAAGTGCATAGGGGAAACACATTAGATCAGAGATTTCCGTACAATGCCCGTACAATGTAGGTTGAAACCCAACATTTCAGTTTCAGTTTACGCAACCTTACTTTTTTCAACCAAAGTTTTGGATTTGTTAGCAAAAAATCAAAGACAGTTGTGCTTTCGTGTTTTTTTTTTTAATTTATAAACAAATCTTCGCCAATAGAAGAAGTTTTGGGGACGTATAATATTTTTCGAAACAAAACTGAATGGGTTAGCAACATCACACGGGCATGGAGAAGAAGGCTATTAACGGGAAAAGTATCGTAATTTATAGTTATCTGGCGCCTATGCTATCCAGCATACAACGCATATAATACATGTATACCCGTTCTGATTTCAGTTCAATATTTTTTTTTTAGTAATAGCTTGGAAGAAATGGGACGGACACATACAGATAGAGATAAAGAGAGAGAGACAGATGAAGAGACGCTGTATCTCAAAATACTGTTAATGATTTTACTTTTATAACACAATTTGTACTCTTTAAAAATCCA
>VCRD01000928.1:128630-143622 GCA_006783055.1 Trinorchestia longiramus
GTAACTGTGCCGGCGGCAGTGAACTCCACACGTGCAATCTCTGTTAAATCAGAGGCGTGTAGGAAAAGTAAACAACCGTACGAGGTCGACTTGGAGGAGAGACAGAACACGGCTAGCGTTCCATCGTCTTCAGCCTGCCAGTAGTAAGGAGACAAATGTTACACTTTGTCTCAAGGAATCACATTGCTCCCCTTATATATATATGTAAACATACAATGACAGCTGCGATAAAGGTTATATATAATGAACGCCTCTGTTATTTTCAAAATAAATACAGTGCAAAGAACGAAAGGAGACTAATATAAAATGAAGACATGCTGGAAGAACTAACCACCATCAGAAAATAATTATGATTTTCGATTGAACTTCAGGCATGAACATATTGAAATATTGTTAGGGTAATAAGTCCAAAAATTCATTTGATCTAATTATACAATAAGAACAAATTTTTAAACGTAATTACTTATGAAGTCATATGATGAGTAAAATATTACGAATGTTAAACTAAGAAAGCTGATTTATCACAGTTCTAAAAACGAACGTTAACGTTTAACAAGTCATCATGTTCAAAATTTAATTTGGCTGAATTCTCTGTCTTACTCCATTCATTACGAAACAAAAAAGTAACAATTTTCTCATCATAGAAATTTACACAGTGATTGCTTTCGTGCCAGCCAGCTACAGACACATATGTACAAGCTGATATTACTTGATAGAAAACTTTTTTAAAGGACTATTCTGGGCTGCTTATACTTGGACGGCAGTAGAGCTCAATTGGCCTAATTTCTAAAAAGATGATGAACCCCAAACCGGTAATAAAAAACAACAACTGAGGTATGACGATATTCGTATGCCTCATAGTCAGTGTGAGCTTCACGACGGTTCGACTCGACTTATATTGCGTTCTATACGCAGTTAATATACTTTTTATTTAGATATATGTTGCTTGAATTGCGGCGTTATTAAAAAAATAGTTTATTATAAGTGCAGCACTCCGAATGTTAGCACCCCTTGAATTATATATATAATTAAACTGAAAAAATCAAACTTAATAAAGAGCCAATTTCTGCTCAGAATTTCTACTGACTTCCCATGACATGATATTATTTTATATGGCTTGGAATGGCATAGTTTGCTATGGTCTAATGTGGTGTGGTCCATAGCAAACTTGGTAAAATTACGATCACTTCCTCCTACTCGCGTACGAGGGTAATCCCTACCAAGCTCCAGTGATTATAGTATAGGGTGGGGCAACATAACTTCCTTTTCTTGAAAGGGACTTCATTTGAAAAAAGAAGTTATGTTGTCACACCCTGTAATTAGTTAAATAAACTTGCTCGTAAAACACAGTGGATGAAACCACTTGAGCACCAACCTTCTCTCTAGGATTGGTGATGTAAAGTATGTCAGACATGTAAAGTCCAGGCTGCATGAAGTGGATTGCCTCTCCAGTGTCCACGTTCACTTTAGATACCTGAACGTACAGAGGGAGAGAGAAAATTCAACTGGGCAACAAACCAAATTAATGTTAAGGTTTGGTTTGATTAAGAAAGGTTATTCAGGCGAAGTTAGGTTAGGGAAGAAATAGACGCAAAACTAGGTTGATGTAAGATTCGTTTCTGTTCATAAATTTAAAAAAAATTAACATGAAGCGAGATACTTTCTAAAATTATTTTTTATTTATTTCCATCATAAAAAAGACTATACTTCAATGCATGACAACAAAAGATCATTCCTTCTTAAAGGATGCTAAATGACGTAGAAAAATATGAACGTTTAAAAAAAATTCTTTATAGTACTACAAAAATGGAATTCTAGAACTATTTCTAGCTTATAATACGAGCAAAACTCACGTTGAACATTAGTTATCAAGTAACAAAGACCACCTTACGCAAGGTTTGCTGTCTTTCACTCTACATAAACTCAATTTTACAGAATATGCGTGTGCATACGAAGGCTTCGCCGCCTTACAAATACGAATACGGAGCGAGTAGAGCAGGTGGGCGTGAGTATGTATACACGTAGCACGTACGAACAGGCAGACAGACAAGAATGAAGCACGCAGGGGCAGACAGGCACGAATAAAGCACGCAGGGGCAGACAGACAAATAAAGCACGCAGGGGCAGACAAAAACCCAAAAAAACACGCAGGAGCAGACAGGGAAGCAACAGTAGAGCACGTAGGAATTTAGCAAGCAGAAGTGAGCAGGTAGGAGCACAACTCGTATGAATTTATTAAATTAGCCCTGCAACTAACCGTTCAAGAACCAGTAACTTTTCCACAAATCGCTCCGATGCATGAATGTGTAATTTTAAGCAAGTACACTTAGACATCAGTGTGTGAACTTTTTTCACCCAATGGAAACTTCATATAAAGAAAATCCTACAACATCACCTGTTAAAACTTAGCTCAATGTCATTTAGTAAGCCATGTTTTGCAGAGATGTAGTTCAATTCAGGGATTTTATTTTATATTGTTTCACATTCTACGTTGTCAGTGATATATTGAGCAACGACTTACATTTATACTCTATATTTATTTTAAAAAAGAGTGGTTAGGTTAGACATGTTATATAAAGTTTTTTCTCCCTATTTAACACAACACAAAGGCCATACTTTTGAAATTGACGTTCAGTAAATAAATATCATTAGAGCTACTCACCCTACAGTAATCGTGTTTGGTGTGGGACGATCCATACAAAAACTTGTACGGGCGCAAGACGAAGTTACTATTTAGAATAGGATTTGAGATGGACACGTCGCTCAGCGGAAAGCTTTCTACCCTGACCTGAAAAGAAATTTAAAGTTCTTATGTCGGTTAGCGGTGACACCCCCTGATTATCGTAAAATATAGGCTTAAGCTAGAATAGCATGTATGATAAATCTGCGTTAATTATGATACACATTACTCTTTCATCATATTGGGACAAGGGCCGAAGACAAGTCGAGGGGTCTGAATAAATCCTGAAACTTGGTTTGAGTCATGCATGTTTGCCATTTTAGGCAGAGACACGGCATTAACTGATCAGCAGCTACATGGCCCGCCAGCTCTCACAGGTTTACCCCTGCTTCATCATGTCATTGGCCTTGCTTCCTGACTATTCAAGAGAGAAGGCAAGGTGCAAAGCCAGATAGTACAGAGGAAAGAAATTTAGTGAAGATTAAATCCTGAGAAATGTTCAATATATGACTACTGTAATTGGTCATTCATTGTTGTTTCAGGCAAACATTTCTGCAATTTCTACAAGTATGTACTAAATTACCAGGATCAATTTAATCCCTTCGCCAATCATATAAACTTTCAGACAACCATCTAACAAAACAGATCTATTAATAGTTCCCCTATAAATTATTAACAAATTATATAGGGTATCGTCCCTTTTATTAAACAACAAGCTGTCTTACCGATTGATTGGTTCTTTGCAACAATGATGCCCTACCAACTGCTACTCATAATATCAATTTTTAAACATCTAGTAAAGGAAAATCAAGTACAAGAACAATCTTTACATTCTGGAAGACAATTAATTCATATAAAAGCTGAAGCATCAATATTCTTGGAAAAGAGTACAAATAACTTTCAAATTTTCATGATCTTTTCTGCAGCTTTTTAACTAACACATCAACGTTTTCTAGTGTTCCGATTATGCTATTGGAAAACATGCAACTTTTTTCGTTCAGAATGTTGTAGTTAAGTGTCCAAACTAAGTTTAAAAATATGAAATAGTTACGAAAAGAACTTTGCATGCATCACTAAGAGATAATCTCAACGTTACTGTTAAATCCTGCAAAACTTCAGGATATGTAACAGTTTCAAGAGAGTTTTTGCAGTGAATCCTGATAGAGTTTAATACTATATCAGTGTCTATATTTTTTGTAAAATATGATCAAATAAAAAAGAATGTGACTGGAGATGCGATACACATGTCTCGTGGTCATAGCGGGGACAACTCTAGCCAGTACAGAGTTGCCATCACTATTGTTTTACTGCTCGTGACAGACTTTTATCTTGTTTCCCATCCGCACTTCTTTTACGAAGAACTTCGGAACAAAAAAAAGAGATGAGTGAGGGTAAGGAACTGCAGTCATGAGACAGCAGGAATTACCAGAGAGATCTGTTAAGCCTAGTAACAAGCGCCTATCAGATGGAACTCTAACTGAAGAACAGCCGAGATGTCAGCCAGGGTTTTTGCAGTTGCATGAATTATTTAATTTGTTTTCGGCTAGTCCTCTCCCTTGATCATAGGGGAAGTACCACGGTATGTTGTTACTCTTATGATTACGTTTCTTCCCTCTTTTGGACACTTTCCCCAAGTAATTACTTCATTAACTCATTTGTACAAGAAGTAAATACTACAAGTGCCGACATGATTGCTGTTACACGATTACATATGGCACTTGATTGCTGACGCTGGGAATTACACAGTATTCACTCGGTTTATTGTTTATTCCACAAAGCTGTAAACAGTTAAAAAATGCTAAGCATGTAGATTTTCGATTTTGTAGATTTTCGAGAAAATCATTTAGTCCTAATGATACTAGTTGTTTTAAGAATAAGTGAAATACTATAAACACTCTTTGAGTTATTTAGCTAGAAAGAGGACAGACTAAAACTACACATAAGCAAAACAGCATGTTAAAAACATCCCTAATTCATTCTTAAAACAATATTCAACGATTTGATATTAAGATTGCCCTAGTTGGCAATGTGCATAAGAGAAACCATAATAACTGGACGAATCAAGTTCATTAAAACGTGCATTCGCATTCAAAGCTAAGATAAAGATGTTAGAACACAACACAATTATATCCCCGAACAACGTACCTCAGATGAAGGACTAGCAGACGACAGAGGAAGGATGGCTCGAGTCACCGTGCCCCTAAAGTGATCGCTCATGGCTTCATACTTTGCAGGGTTCTTTGGAGATTAAAATAAAAAATTAGAGCAAGAAGAAAGAGTACGTTTTATCACTCCAAATTATGTATAAAAACTATAGATATGATGTATTTTTGAATTTTCCATAACGGATATCCCTCAAATATGTATCTTTTATTCAAGAATGTTCGCCAAAAATCTGGCAATTGGTTAAGTCACTTTCCGAGTCACTTTTGCTGTATTATTTAGATGAAGTAATTTAATATTTTGAAAAAATACATTCTCGAGCCCAAGCCTCTCCACGATAATGAACAACCTTTCTTTGAATATTCTTCTACAGACTACCGATTTTGTTTGCGTGTTATGGACATAACCAGTATTCTAAAATTAAAAAGACCTATACACTATGCTCCTATTTACACTAAACTCACGTTTGTGGAAGGTGCTCTTAGGGTTGTAGATGCTATTATTTTTCCCCCTAACATGAGTGGAATTATGACAGTACAATTTGAATCTTATCTCATCTACTCTGACAATATTTCTGAATCCTGCACGTGGATATTTGGGAAAATTGTACAGTTCTACAATAACGCTCTCAAAACCTTCGTCGATGATGGTCTGAAGTACAAGTTCATCATACAATATTTTGCTGTAAAATTGCTGAAAATATTATGAACATGTTTACACAATTTCAAATAGATAAGTTGCAATTCGACATAATTACTCCATTGAAACTTTATGACAGAATATACGGGTCACCCTGTAAGTTTACTCTCACGGTCTAAGATCTTCAGTTATTTGGAAAGATGAAGGAGGATCCCAAAGGCATCACGACGGTGATACAAACGAAAAGGATGACACTATTCTACAGTGGACCGAGGCTTTTAAAGAAAGATTTTTTATCGGCAATTGTAAATAAATGTATTCAGTAACTGGCACCACCATTTCAACGCCGATGTATAGCCACTTTTGAGTTTCTAACTCTTTAGCTTACCTTTAGATTTTTGGTGAGCAGACTGTAGACCAAATCTGGACCCTTGTAACTTTCAAAGTCAAGTACGAGATCACCATTATCTTTCTCGTGGCAATGTGTTATATGAGCCACATACTGATTTTTCAACGAAAATTTCCGATGCTGCTTCCACGTTTTTTGGTCAATGATCAAAAGTTGGACCTGGTCAATGGATATAAGAAGGGTGTGAAAGACATTCCTAAGCTCTTCGGATAGTCCTCAGAACACTTCCAATTAACTGCAATAACATATAGTTTAAATTTGTTATTTTATTTTTACGAACCAGGGAGTAAATTTAGTAACTGGATGTATCAACTGAACTGAATCCATCCCAGAATGACAAATTAAATGTAAATAGAGTACTCTCTATATTACAAAAGGACTAAGCGTAATTGAGTGAAAATTTTGTGTCATTTATCTATACAATGACTTGTAGTGCAGTAAATATATAAATATTTGATCACATAATATGTGAAATAATTTCTCTATAAAATCTTAACTCTGCTTCTTTGTTTCAGGGTTTCCTATTAATTCTGATATTAAACTAAAATAAAATTTGAATACATTACAAGTGAAAAATTATCAGTGTACCCTTACAGATTCTTCTGGCAACCAATTGAAGATATCGATGAACGCTGTGGACTTGATGCTACATTTGATGACGTCGACGTACCGGACAACGACAGGCATGTCAATGATGACAAGATAGTCGCGCGAGACTCCGAAGCTGTGAATTATGTTCGATGAGTACCGCCATCGAGGAGATACTTTTCCCACAACCTGAGGTTTCTCACCTGTTAAGTTGAATAAATCAAACGTCTTACATTGATGACAGTATTGATTATTATTGCTTTCAATAGTGAATGTTTGATCAAAAAATGTTGGAAGATAGTAACAAAAGGAAAAAAGAATGTGCACAACGACTAACTTCTTTCTCAAGGTGCGAGGAGTACATTTCATTGAGATGATTTTAACATATGAAAGTACAACGACTAAACTGAATCTGAATATCAAAATGGGTTCAGCATGAGCATGAAATCTTAATGCATCATCACCAATAAGCAGTTACGTGAACCATTCGTGCAATGCTGTACTATCACGGTAAGCGGAAGAGGCACAATAAAACAACCAATTTGATCACTGATTGGTGTGCAAAGTGTTCGTTAAGAATAACCTGCGTTAGCTGATATGTACCTACGTAACTTTAAATACTCCTATATTGAAAGAAATAGAACAGAATATAGTCTTAGAAACGAGCCGAGTAATCCGTTCATGGGTTTCTACCAAAGTCTTCTAGATCCCATAATTCTTGCCTTGAGCAGCAACAGGAAATATGGGAGTTGTGTTAGGAATTACGAATGTTTTCTTGAGTGAAGTTTGGCTCAATAATATAGAGACTCGATTTCCTAACCCTGATAAGACACAACAAGAATAAAAACCTACGCTACATACTGTAGTTTGTTGCTCGTATAATTAGGAATACTTTTTTGTGACCTTACGTTTGAACGATAATGCATCAAGTGTTAATTGTCCTGGTATTATTTTTACTGTAACCCAGAGGTAATTCTACGATAAAAGAATTGAGAGCAAAAAAATTTGACTAAAAAAATATGAAGTCAAATACAATGTAAACAGTTCAAAGACCAAGCTTTTCAATAATAAAATTATACAAGTATGCATAATTCATAAAGTTGGATAATTTTAAACACACTTAATAGAACAAGGAAAATAAAACATGTTCAGTACACAAAATATGTTACCTGTTAACTACCGGAAGAAGATACGCTATTGGGGGTATAAGTGATAACATGTTTTCTAAAATATATGCGATAGTTCTTAAGTTTAAAAATCATTGCTATTGGCAGCATATCCTAGCTTAGAATACTGATATCATTTGATAAGACACGGCATTCATCAGCATGAATTTAAACTGCTGAATGCAGAGAGTGCGCCAACAAAATATTATGTTCGAAAACTTATATTATGGCACAAAAATTCCGTGACATCATACCGATGTACGAATATATGCGCTGTTCACAACTATAATTATCAACCAGTAAAGCTCATGTATCAATGTGAATATGATTGTTCCATCTAATAAAGAAAGAAAGCTGTATATTATTTGTGAGAACCTCACGTAGACGTACAGTAGAGAAGAGCTTACGAAATAACAACTAGAGCTCACAGAGACATTTCTTAGTGAAGCCTTCGAAATGGAAAATGAGTATGATCAGTTATAAATATCTCTATCAATTGTAGCAGCTTTGAAGTGAAGAACGTTTCCATGATGTAAATTGCATTTCTGACCTGAACTAGGAAATTCAACGATGTTGAACTTGGTGCCCGAGGCGGTTATGCTCTGCCCGACTGTGACCACGTTGCCATTGCTGAGTTTCGTGCAATGAGAACTGGCACTCATTAGACCCAGGTCTCGGCTCAGGCATATCTCCTGGGATAGGGAAAAGGAATTTTAGAAAAGGTATTGCTAATCAAAACTTGTCTAACAATGTACTCGATTTTAATGCGTGGAATCCTAGTTGTTATCCGAATCAAGAGGTTTGTGGTTTATGTGTACTTAAACCTGCCATTTTGGCTCGACTCACTTTAGCCACAATAGAAATTTTCACCTCTTCTTTCTGCAGGAGTTTTTGTAGAGACAAAAAAATCGCTTTCATTCACCTATTTTTTGCAGACACATTGGTAATAAGTACACAATAAACTTAGCTGAAACTTTTTGTCATAATTTTCTTTATTCAAAACAACTGTATCTTAGGAATCGTGTTTTTCATACACAAATTACCACATCTTTGACGGTGAGGTCATCAGGATCGAACTCAAACCAAGTTGGACCATCACCCACGGCGTAAAGTTTGCCATTCTGGTTGATGACGCTATTTGCAGCGTTGTCAGTCATCAGAGAGGAATAATCCGCCATCTGGAGCAACCTGCAATCATTTGAGGTATTCAGTGATTTTGATGAGGTTTCGTTAGGTTCGACGAGGTTCACTAAGCATATCAAAGCATAGAAGAACTCGAAATCCGTTTTAACAACGACGAACAAAACCGATCAGTCAAGTAATGAATAAATTTTACTATGACAGAGATGGTCAAGATGCGTAAGTAAGCTTTGCACCACGTGAGAAAAATTCATAAAGATAATGCTAAGAGTGATGATAGGAGTGCTAAAAGAGAGATAATGTTAATATCTCTTCCTTAATTAAGCTCTTCCATCCTAAATCCAGATGCTTCAAAAGATATAACACGAGCCTTTAGCTATGAAGTAACGACGGGTTTTCAAATTCAAATAGCATTCAAATTTAGTGCACCCTCTCCGTCCCAAGGCATTTATGGAATAATTTACTCGTTTTTTCAGTATTCTAGTTCTCAAAATATGTTGTTAGCTCCTAAAGATCAAATAATGATTCGATAGACAGTTTTAAAAATACATTTTCACTGAATCTAGTAGAACTCTAGTGTATTATACATACATGTTTGGATATTAAAAGATACAGCCAATGTACAATATGCGTTTCTAACTGTATAAATCTTTCTAAGACATGTACACTAAAGTATAAAATAACGTGAAAAAGAACTGCATTATTTCTAACCATAACTCACTTTCCAAAAATGCCGTCATTTTTTGGTGGAACGATCGCTGCTGTACCAAACTCGCTCACAGCGATGCTTCCAGCCTTCTGGTTCTTGGTAAAGGTCGATGTCTGCAGGTATCGCGATCTATAACTGCAACCTGAGCTGGCCACATGTACTCTGAGAGAGGGTAACAATGGGCTAATTATTTGACGGAATCGACTTCAAGTATGTAAAGTTTTAAAATAGTTTACCAGGGATTAAAATAGATGCAATAGATGCGCATAGCATGTACTTGTAGTGGGTTAGTGAAAAAAAATATACAGGTCGCCTCCAATGGTCGGAGAGTAGAGAACCCAACATTTGAAAACGTCAAACTTCTAACTAGTGACTCGTTCAAAATTTCAGTAAACATTCCACAGTGAAATGATTTGTTGCTATACTGAATATGTACATTAGTAAACAGTAAACGAAGCTTATCAGTTAATGTTTTGTGGTAAAGTTGTGTAACGGAGGAAAACTAATATAATTTGATAGTGTTTTAAATAAATTCAAAATAATACAAAAGCATGTAAAATACACACTACACAAATAAAAGAACCCATTATAACTATACGATACATTTGCAGTATCGTAAATGCTTGAGTGCCTCCTGACTGATCATTCGAGTCATTTAAGTCTACGTGTCGCCTTGAGGGCTGGTGTTAGTACACCACTGTCTAACACAACATTTTGCTTATAAAACATTAGTGTTTTTCTTGCTTGAATTTCAGATTCCTACTTCCATTCAGCTTCCTAACCGCTTTTGTATGAGAAAATAATTTGCATGAATCCAAGCCATGGTTGTATTTTCGTGCTCTCCTCTGTATCCTTTTTCCAATAGTATTGTCGATTTATGTGTAGGGTATTGCGCCTAGAGAGACAAATCGAAAAATGAGCGTACATAATTTCATTCCCATTTCCTCATCACATGGTCTTACTTCGTATTTGCTGAATACCTTTTCTCTATTGATTACACTTTTTTAGGGTCTTATTGTTCTTTGGTGATCACTAGTATGCTAAAATCGTTTTGCGTAGGTAGGGGCTTAAATATGAAAACCACTATTTTGAATTCGAAATTTTTCAAGCAAACAAAGAAGAAGTCTTTAATCGGTCGGCAACATATCGGTAAATCAAGCGCAGAACACCCTTGGTTTCTTAACTCTCACTTCTGCAAGACGGCTCCGAAGTCGAAAATGTGACAGTATTCAGCGGCACCAACTCTGCCAATGCCAGGCGAGTTGAAATAGTAGTCGCCATAAGCGTAGGTGGGTATTGTGCCTGCCCAATAATACAAGCATCAATAAAGGAGACATTTGATGGATAAAACCATGGAATATTAACAGGAAAATTATAAATTCTGGTATTGTTTGTTATGAAGGTTTTTCTAAATATATCCTCGTAAATCCTAGATACCAGTTGTTTCAACGCACATTTGCTATATACCGAATTATTTGCTATGTATATTTTTTAGTCCGTGTATATTTTTAGCCATTCTCTAGCATACTAACGGCATGCTGACCGCCACTCTAGGAGCGTGAAAAATTAAATTCCGATATCACACCTTTGAAGGTTAGCTGTGAGCAATGAATCCCACGTCATGAGTGACATAATGTTAGCTCTGAGCGATGAACCCCACGTCATGGATGACATAATGTGAGCTGTGAGCGATGAACCCCACGTCATGGG
The DNA here is from genome assembly GCA_006783055.1 of Trinorchestia longiramus. Classification (NCBI taxonomy): domain Eukaryota; kingdom Metazoa; phylum Arthropoda; class Malacostraca; order Amphipoda; family Talitridae; genus Trinorchestia; species Trinorchestia longiramus. The sequence continues at coordinate 139,835 of VCRD01000928.1, forward strand.
TGTCATAACGTTAGCTGTGAGCGATGAACCCCACGTCATGGATGACATAATGTGAGCTGTGAGCGATGAACCCCACGTCATGGGTGACATAATGTGAGCTGTGAGCGATGAACCCTACGTCATGGATGACATAATGTGAGCTGTGAGCGATGAACCTCACGTCATGGGTGACAATGTGAGCTGTGAGCGATGAACCTCACGTCATTTTTGAACATTGCTCTTCATCTCATCACTCACCCATCACGGTGGCGTGCACGGGCTCAACTGTCTCGACATCACAGTGGCGACAGATAATGCTGAAATCGTGCTGCATCTTTAAGTCTACTGCCCTAAAAAAAATTTTATATTGAATATAGTTCTCTGTCGGAAGAAAAATGTTATTTTATTCTCCTTGTTCAGAAAATAACTATCAGTACCTGACCTAAATTGCAGATCTGTTCTCTATCGCAATTCTCTAAAAAATTTACATTTTGAATTTTCCTTAGTGTTTTTGTCTGAACACACTTCTTTTACCTTTTTCTTCTAAATTTTATATGCCTCTTATTGTGTTTTTCTTTGACCACAGGGTGTGCAAATAAACTACAGTAAGTTGTACTTGTTCTCGTCAAACAGATTTGTTTTTGGTCATGCACTTGTTCTTCATACAATCGTAGTCTTGGTTGTCCTGTCATTAATTGCATTTCATTGTTTCAGAATGAACAACAACTTCGGTCGTCTCACTGCTGTTCAATGTAGCAGCTGCGTGGTGCCTGCTGGTCTCTTCTTTAACACGTTGACTCCGAAGTGGTACGTATGTGTACCACTTAGGTTAGGTTCTGTAATTTTTTCAGGTCCTTCCAGTGACTATGCGTACAAAGTGAAGTTTTACACCAAACAGGCAATCGGAGTCAACGTGTTAACACGTTGACTCCGAAGTGGTACGTATGTGTACCACTTAGGTTAGGTTCTGTAATTTTTTCAGATCCTTCTAGTGACCATGCGTACAAAGTGAAGATTTACACCAGTCAGGCAATCGGAGGCAACGTGTTAAGTCTCAACTTACGTCGCGTTTGTCCCAGCTCAACTACGTGGTATGAACTCATTTGCATGCTGAGCGCGTCTGTGGCTACATAATCAAAGCTGGTATCATACTGCAAATCATGATCACAAATCTCCGCTTAGTTTTGTATTTTACCGAAATTAATATTCTCTTTCAGCCTTAGGTTGGCAGCCAGTTTAGTCGCTGCTATTCTGCACCACTTCATATACTTGGTAAGAATTTAAGCATACAAACCAAACTGCTCCTGCTCTCCGCTAGTTTCAGCATTGTGATGCTACCTGCATCGAATAAAACTTTAAAGGAAGCAAAACTTTAAAATAATTAAATTAAGAACTTTGAAGATACTGTATGTTGAAATTGTCTGACTGAATACAAAGTAAATCTTTCTGATAGTTGACTTTCTAATTTAAAAACTGTGATGAGTAAGAATTTTTTTTTAATTTTAATTTTGTCGAGGAGGACTGACATGTTAGAATTGTAACTTTAATATAATATTCAAGAAATATTACTGTAACGAATCCGAAAAAAATCCAAGGAACGGATGACTAAATTATAGTACTGGCCCAGGGAGATTGCTGTTTGAAACGAGATTCAGAAATGAAAAAGAGGAACAAAATTCAATGTCTTCGAATTAATTAGGATTTTTTAGGTAGTTAGAATTCATACACGGAAATTAATCTTTCTGACTTCAAGGACATAGGCATGAACCGAAGCTTTAATTCATTAACGTTCATTAATATTCCTAACGAAGCACAATTGCACCACTCAGAAAAAATATGGAGGTGACGAGAAATAAATCTTGACGATCATCTTGAAAACAGGCAAGTTATCAACATGTAGATTAACGAATGCTGCTGTTAAAAGAAGAAAGGTTTTTTAGGTAGTATAACTATCGATAATGAACATAAAGTTTGTCTATGCGAATATGCCTGTGCTAAAACGTTCTATCCGTTAGCTTAAATGTTGGTAAATACGAGTATGTTAAGGAACAAGGAAAAATATCAAAAATATCACTATTACCACAGCTATGCAAGTGAAGAAAAAATGTTTGAGCAATAATTTATCGGTCGGTCCGTGGTCGCGAGTGAATGCGAAGGGCAAGTGAGGTTTTCCGTGTGGGAGATACAAGAAAAAATTGACGGAGAAGCAGGGTATGTAACAAATTTGTTCTTCAAGTATTGCACTAACATCTCTAGTTAAATAAAGTGAGTTTGCTGTCCACGTATAAAACAAGAGAGCAAGGAACAAGTTTCGCCTTGCATTTATTTTTCATTTTTTTTCAAGCTGATGACCTTAATTGAATGGTGTCTTCTATGCATAGTGAAATAACGTAAAATGCATTCGGGCTTCGAAAGCTGTGAACACAAAAACGGGAAGCATAAGATCTGCAATGTTCTCATCAGGGTTTCTCGTTAATTTTACAAAGCAGCTCGACACAGTGCGAAGGAGCACTGGTTTTGTAATCAGTAGGAAAAAATGTACAAATTTTTTGCTCAAACGTCTGAGCAAGTGTTTGTGTATCCACGCAGAGACCCGGAATTCGAGATAGAATTGAATAGAATGTGATACAAGGAAAGGGCTGTTTGGCATATTCTTGAGTTGCTACCAAAGTTCAATCAACAGGGTGCGGCTACATAACTTCCTTTTTTCCAAAGCAAAGAGCTTTGAAAAAAGGAAGTTCTGTTGACACGCCCTATACTCTTCATCACGGTAACACCAAAGGTGTGATACCTTAATGACAAGAAATTCGTGTAGACAGCACAGGTAACAATGTAGCTAGCCAAATCTAGAAATAAAATATGTTTATGATTTCCGTTACATTCATAAGAAAATTAAATCGAGTAATTTTAGCAGAAATAACCGAGCGACATCACTTTTAGGCCCGCGTAGATAACTACAAGAACAATTGAAGGGTGGAAAGCACTAGTGGACTACTTGCATTTTTTCCCACAGGAGAAAATGCAAGTTGTCCACTAGTGCTGTCCACCCTTCATATAGTAAACTACTGGATCGTAATCGCCTCTGTCTGCGCTGTGTTAGCGACAGCACGGGAGTGGACTAGGTACTTGCATTTTTTCCCGTGGAAAATATATTATATTTACCATGGGAAAAAATGCAAGTAGTCCACTAGTGCTTTCCACCCTTCAATTATTACCAGTGCCCCAAAGTATTACTAGTAGTTTTTAATTTGGAAACCTGCCTAAAGTCAGGAATTCTCAACTTTCTTCCTGTATTTTATTGTTCTAATATTCGAGATGAGCACTGAATAGAATAAGAAAAATCTAATCATGGTTAAAAGGCTTAAAAATTTTTTAGTTGATGAGTAAAAATTGTACAGTTAGTATAAGTTATACGAGAGTAGTCAATTAACGCACTCACCCAAGACACTTCTTTTTCCTTAAACTAAACACAAATTATCCAAATTAACCTTAAGATATAATCAATGCTAAAAACATGAAAGTCAAAAATGGACACAATGCATAAGTGGCTCGCCTTCAGCAGGTCCTGTTCTTGTACAGTAATATTTTTTTAAGTAATAATGCTTGTGGAAGTCAAAATTAAGTCCTGTTTTTTTTTGTATTACTCACACTTCGAATGACGAGATCCTTTATTTATGAACATACAGTGAAATAGAATAGCTTCGAATGCAGAAGACAAATGTGATTAAAGAATCATGTTCGCAAATGTTCGAATTGATGACCATTATTGTCCAGACAACGCTGATAACGCACACCAAGGGTGCGTTACA
>VCRD01000928.1:147646-188789 GCA_006783055.1 Trinorchestia longiramus
ATTTAATCTGAAACAGCAGACTAAGAGTTAACCCTTTAGCGACCAAAAGGACAATTCGGTCGTCTTTCACAGTCTTTGGGAGAATTGTTTTAATAAAAAAACAATGAGCAATATGAGGTTGCTACTAGGTTTGAACGCGGCGGCATGTTACAGCGTCGTTCTTTTGGCTGCCTGGCTCTCAGCGTGCTTCATTGCATAAGTGTACAGACGGTCTTTGTGAGCTTAGACGTAGAAACTAGAAAAACAAATTGGTCGCTAAAGGGTTAAGAACAAATACGCTGTAAAAAATAATAGTGTCAAACAAATCCCCTTCCAAGAGAAAACTCTCTGAACAAACCAGACAATGAACTCAGAATTTGAACTCTAGCTTGACTACAATGAACTTGGGGAAAAAATTATTTGTCCTCTGATTTTGTTTCTTTCGTATATATTTTTAATAAAACTTCTTTGGCATTTAAATATCAAGTTCATTAGATAATGACTACAATTACACAATGAGTATAATGAAGAATACATAAATTTGTGTATTAAGGAAATATTAAGGAAATGGAAAAATAACGACTCCAAATTTACCCCACCCAAATTATAGCTAAAGGGGTTTTGCACTATTTTGCACTACAACTTGAAGGTTTTTGACCAGAGATATTTTGTCCTAATGGGATTATTTTCTAAGGGGGTTTTACCTTCGTTCAGAAAATTACAGCGAAAAAACTTCAAGTTTTACGGACTACGAGGATCTTGAGTTTCTACTTATTGTTAGATTTGAAGAATATTGGTGTTCAGTTGCAAGTCCACATCAAGCTGACCTCGGCTTGAAGTTTTTTTATAACAGTATTATGAAAGCGGTTTTTTCCATATCAGTCAATCCAAGAGATGCTGACACGAATAGAAAGATCTCCCAAACGGGTAACGCGTAACAAACTTTGGCACAGAGCGTTCACCGAAAGACAATGACTCTTCAATCAGTCCTCAATCGTCTACTCCAATCGACTGAAACCTGGTAAATTTGAGTCTACATTAACCCTTTAGCGACCAATTTATTTTTCTAGTTTCTACGTCTAAGCTCACAAAGACCGTCTGTACACTCATGCAATGAAGCACCCTGAGAGCCAGGCAGCCAAAAGAACGACGCTGTAACATGCCGCCGCGTTCAAACCTAGTAGCAACCTCATATTGCTCACTGTTTGATTATTAGAACAATTCTCCCAAAGACCGTGAAAGACGACCGAATTGTCCTTTTAGTTGCTATAGGGATAATAAATATTGTCATGCACGTAACTGCTAATAACCAGCATTTTCAACAATCAATGAATGATACACCTATTGAAGCAGAAGAACAAGAAAGAGATCTTAGTATCATTATCACTGAAAATCTCAAACATGACACGCAAAAGGAAAAAACATTAGAAATTCCTGTAGGATCCTTAGTTTCACTGCAAGAAACTTTGAACACAAGTGAAAGACCATCATCTTACCGCTCTATAAAGCGTTACTGCGGCCACATCTGGAATTCGCAGTGCAGCTGTGGTCACCTAATCTACGAAGAGACATCAAGAAAATGGAGCAAATTCTGCGTAGAGCTACGACGACAATTCCTGGACTCCGAAATCTCCGCTACGAAAAACGTCTTCTAGAGCTTGCGCTCATCTCCCTAGAACGAAGGAGACTGCGTGGGCAACCAACTCATCAAACTCAATGGCTTGAACGATGTCACCCTAGAAGAGCTTTTCAAGACACGATAACAAGCGAACCAGAAATAACACCCATAAACTAATAATAAGAACCTTCACATTTCAGGATCTAAACTTCTTTCCAGCTTCCCGAAAATATCGTTTCTGCTGTTACTGTGGCCACATTCAAAAATTGTCTAGACTAATATTGGATACGGAGCCCCCACTTCTATAAAGTACTGATTCTACAGTAGAATTTCTTTAAACCGGCACTCGCTGGCCAAGCTTTATATATTTATTCATTATGTTTTTTCTTCTTTTACTGCTTTAAACAATTGATATTGTTTTCCTTTTATGTCTAGCGTGTCTATGAATTGTTTGTGGTTACTTGGGTGATATTAACCGGCAACTGCAAAGTCCTATGGGTACCGGTTAAAAAGACTTCTACTGTATATCCTTTTTAACTCTTGGGGCCTGTGTATGACTGCAGTAGGCGAGCATGATTAAAATGCCTGTGAGAGATTAAGGTGTGTGTACATGGCTCTAATGTCTGTGTATAATTGAAGTCATGTGCGTGATTGGTGTCTTTGCAGACACCATGGTACTTGGGTGGGTAGCAACCCAAGAATGGAACAAACGGCGAGTTTCTATAGCCAAATCTATTCTTCTATTTTATTCTAACAGGGTTTGCTGTGATAGCAGTTTTCCTGAGTATTAAACGGAAAGAGCACCTAAATCTTGGATATCTTCTACTCAAGTTTCTCCCAAGGTGTACTAGTTTTTGTCGATACTAGCACTTCCAAGGGCTTATAGCATTACAGGCAATTCTTTATTGTAAGTTTTATCGTTATTTACAATATCACGAGGCACAAGAAAGTCAGAGTTTTCCAGGTGAATGGTATAGATGACAATTGTGCAGTGTTCAGATAGAGTGAGTGATAGACTCATGTCATCTGCTTAGGGTAGCTACGGATGTAAAATTCATAATCCATGCTTCAAAACATTGTACTAAAGTTAATAATTCCACATTCAGATTCTCACTATAAATTCTACCGTCAGAGTAACGGTGATGGCAAGATAAATACCATAAAATCTTAATAAATTCAAACTTAAAACGCAAATTGTAGACAAGGTCCGAAAAAAGTGGCCCCAAGAAAACTTGTTGCACCAGCTACAGCACAGACATCACCACATCACAAGAGTTACCACTGAGACAACTTGTTCTTGCTCTTCCTTTATAAGCCGTCCTGCTGCTGTTGACCACCAGCTTAATCGACTGGCTCAACCAGCTTGGTCGACAGGCGAGCAAACTCTCTTGCGATGCTAAAAGACCCGAGTTCAAGACACGCTGCCGCGGTGGTCAGTTTGTGTATGATTATTGCTTGGCTAGAATAAAACCTCGGGACTTGGGTACCCTCCTAAGAATGGGTCAAAAGGCTCGTTCCATTCGTCTCTCTATTCTATTCTGTTGTTCCTTCGGATGTTTGCTCCTGACGGTAGTACCACTCTATTTGCCATGTTTTGCCTTAATTAATTCGAGTACCACGTTCTAATTCTGTTTTACTTACTCTGATGTGCAAGAAACACAATTATACCTGGTAATATATAAGATCTAATGCATATGGATTTTATCGATATATCTTTGAAAATTATCGTTGTGAATTTTACGTATCTAAGCTTCAAGTGAAACTAAGTACTTTCCTTCTTTTTTTGTCTCAAGCCAGTGTAGTACAAAAAGTTAACCTCGTTCATAGCAATTTTGTAACAAAATATTTCTGGTTCTTGCTCCTATTTTTGTTATTACCAGATAGTGCTCCTATTAGGTTAAACCATATCCCTTTAAAACGTATTCTGGGTAGAGGGAGGCTTCTGATAGGTAGGTAGATTTAAAGGTCGGTTCTGTTCCATTAAATACGCCTACTGGGTACTCCGAAATTGAAGCATAGAATATCTAAACGATCTATTATTGTATTTTGAGCATTCATATGTGTAATATTTACACTGCACTTCAGAGTTTGTGCAGAAGCCAGTAGCAAAGATTGCATGGCGATTGCTGATGAAAAAATATCTATGAAGTACTCTGATTACAAAGAAAGTAACGCAAAATGCAAATTTGTAATGAAGCTCTTATGTTAAATATATCATGTATACCACGTTCTTATTATATAATGATTGCTGTAGGATAATAATAAGGTTGCTGAGATTTTAACTTGAAAAACATAAAAATATGACTATCCTCTAACGTCTCCAGGCTATCCTTTGATAATACCAGATAATTCTCTAATGTTACAGGAGTATTTCTGACTTTAACAGGCTATCATCTGAAATTACCAGATTTTTCTCTTGTTTTACCATGGTATTCTCTGACTGCCAATCCCCTTTCACATTTAAGGGTGGGATTACCGTTGTTTTTTCTCTCAGAGGTCTTTCTGAGCTGCAGGCATTTTAGCCGGCGGTTAACCCAGTCCGCTGGGCTTATTCTGAGAATTTCTTAATATTTTGTTTCTTTTCAGACGATGTTGTGATTTAAAATTGAAGCCTATATTTTGGAGCTTGAGAACTCTTTTTAGTCGTCCGTACTCCAAACTTTTTGTTCTAAACTTAAAATGACAATTCATGTTCTTGCAACACAGGAATCAAGCTATTACTCAATTGGAGATACTCAATTGGAACAACTGAAGATATTGAAGTTACTGAAATAAATTCTTCAACAGTGGGGTAGTTATGTTTCTTCAAAGAACGAACCGAAAAGATAAAAAAAATTCATTATATTGTACCTTATTATTTTAATGTGCAGCTTGCGTAAGCTTAGCCACTGCTGGAATTTCTCCTTATTTTTGACGAATACACTCTGGCTTAAACTGTCCTTAGCCTTAAGAAGGTCACCTAAAACTAAAAACAAAATATTTAGTCTATAGTCATATCAGTAATCGCTTATTTTTGTGGCAATTTTATCAGTCATTTAAAGGAAAATGTAGAAAACATGAACATATGAGAAAAGCCGTGTTAGAAGCCGTTGGCACGATTCATTGACGACCTTTTGAAAAAGGGAAAAAAGGAGGAAACAAATAAATTAATTAGATAAAATTACGTAAAGCAAGACTACCACTATGAGCGTAGAACCTACGCTACTGACATATTCAGATACTTTATAACTAAATTTGCCATGGTGCGTTCACGCGCACTTCATCACAAGGATGAAAACAACTCTGCCAGAAAAATGTGGTTTTAGTAGTCAAATATTTACCAGTAAAGTAGCGGGGCAAATAACAGTTTGAAACTAGTCTAACCCGAAGAACTTTTGATACACAACTGATAAATGATGAGAGATCTCAAAACATAGTAGTTTTTATATCTTCATGTTGATGAACACAAACCTTCATGGTCAATCATTAATCACAGGTACTTGAAATGAAGAAAGATTTTTCAACGCTACTCACAGCGAGACTTGTACTCGGTTCTTAAAGCACATATTTTACCTCAAGGGTTAAATAACTAATGAGTCATACAAAACTAATGCTATAAAGGCCAAATACTGAACATCCAATACTCAAATTTGTAAATGTCAGTTCTAGAAAAACAACTGCAACGTGACTCAAGACACATGCAACAAACTATTACAAATACAAATGAGACCAAAATTCAGCTTTGTACGTTACGAAGCTTGAGATAAGTTATCGTATTTTAGAAGCCAAAATAAATTATTGAACAAAAAATGAAATCCACTTTAATTTTTTCCTTAAAAAATAGTTTCACGGCACAGCTCACCTGCCACAACGCCAGCACTCAGCCTGGCTGCGTCAGTGACGCTAAAACTATGCTGGTGGTCAAGCCTCAGTTGCCTCAAGCCCATACAGATATATCGCTTTGAAATATCCATTATAACGGTACAATATTTTTTACACCCCAAACACTTTTCCCCTTTCTTTACTTGAAAGCAAGCAAGTAAATTCTACATGCATGTCGTGTATTTTCTGAAAGAATATAAAATACAGTAAAGCAGATGAAGACTTCGGTGTTAGTTTTTAGTGTATGATGGAATTAGATGGTTACACATTGACAGTAAAATTTGCAAGCTCAAAAACCCTTATTGAAAATTTTTAGTTCCGCTAAAAGGCATCCATAGAACTTAGGTTTCTCAAATCAGATGAGTCAAAACTAGAGTGTTGAATCCTTGGGGAAGTCCAGATGTGTAATTGACTTGAAAACTGGTTTGAAGTAACGCGGACATGAACGCGAAAACCCCAGACGAAAAAAGCGATGAGAAGTCTTGAGATTTGAGCGTTCATATTTGAGCGTTGAAATTCTACGGGTTGTCGATTCTGTCGACGAATCTTTGTTTCAAGAACTAAATTAAGTCTACTAAATTAAAATCGTGCCTTGATTTCGGTCTTCACGGTCGCTTTTATTTTGGTGATTGGTTTGATTTAAGATAAATTCCATCCAAAAGAGTTTGATCGTTATTATCATTTTACGGCCTAGTTTCCATTTTAGTAAATTTAGCATTATTTTGGAACACTTATTTCTCAAACACATGAAAGTTTACTGGTAGAACTTCACTGAGAAATTTTCTGTGGTATATTGAATAAATTCTGAAATTTATTTTTTGAAGCTAACAATAATGACTCATGCATAGCCTTATATGAGAGGATAAAACAGCAGTTATTAGATTCCTCACAAGGAAATATTTGAAAATATTTTTGCTCTGGAGACAATAGAGCTACTCATTTGATATAATAGTTATTTCCAAGTTGTGATGATTATAATTTCTCTAATAACTTTTAATGAGCGAACTAGCCGAAAACATACAAAGCGTTCCACTTCGAGATGAATTAAATATGTTGCCCAAATATACAAGTACTTTTCGACGGTTAGATGACTGACTTGCAGTTTGTCGCCCCTTTAATATCGACATTATGTAAGCGACCAATGTACTTTGTTATACTTGTTTAAACTTTGGATACCACTCAGTTGGATTTATTATCTTTTTCACAAACACTTAGTAAGTTTAGAAATTATCATAACATTTCAAAACTTTCTCGTGTAATACTTTTGAACGAAATCTATTGAAGCATTAGTGCGTTGCTAGATATTTAGCCACAAGCAATAAATTCTCAGATTTGTATTCATCGTGTAAATATTTTCTACCTTTACCTAGATCATAAAGAGCTATACTATTCGAGTACTTGTATTGAAAATATTTCCGTACGATCGTGTCAGAAATGTACTAGAGCTTTAATGTATGCTGGGTTGTGCAGAATTAAACTTTTATAAGCAGCAGTTATCTAACTCTCCCAACATGCTATTCGGAAATGCTTTTTTATCATCAATAGATACACAACAGTTTGGTAGTTGTCTTAACATGCTATCATGAAATGTGTTTTTTATCTCTAGGTACCAAGTTTTACATTCGCTCCAAAATGCTATTCATTTTTTCATTACTAGAAAAGTTATCTCTACATTCAATTATTTACAGATTAATAAGATAATATGTACAATCTAAATACCACTATACGTCAAGGAAGTATATAGGAAGTAAAACTCGATATGTTTACAGTTTACCGTACTCGCACATGTTCTAGTAAGAAGGAGCGTGATATTCCCTCCTTTATGTCCACATTGCCCCTTTTTCATGCATCAAGTGGAATTGGAATGCAATTTTCTCAGTCCAAAATTATATAAAAGAACTACAAATCTAGCCATTGCGTGCACGAGGAAAACTTAAAATGCATTCAAACAAAAATCAAGGCCAGTGCTTCTAGTTTTTGTATAAAATGTGCTCGACATCCAGCAATTTGTCAGTCGATCTCAAGCTTCAATCCCAGACACCTGCCATACAAATAAGCTGTCTAAAAACAACCCACGTTTAACTCGTCTGTTTCACCATACACTACAACCGAGCCGACCATAAACATCCCAAGCCGAAAGGGATGACTACATTCGGTTTTCACAGGGACGAATTTTCAAACATCGCAGAAACCTCGCAATTTCAAGTTTATTTGAAGTTCACACAGAGTAATCAATAATTGTGAGTGCAACCATGTGAAACGTGAACGCATGCGACAAACAAAACAAAACAAAAACGTATATTTCCAATAAAGTTGGTACATAAGAAATGTAACAGCATTGGTTTAAAAAAAAGCGAAACGTAATCTAATCTCTCAGAAGAAATGCGACAACCAGTAATGGATGATGCAAAGATATACAGGTAGTAGTAGTAGTAGTACAGTAGTACAGTTTAAAGATACTGTCAACTTTGTCCACATCTCATGAACTAACCACCGTTGTGCTCAGCATACTGTGACCCATCGAACTAATACACTCGTATGTATGTATAACTAACAGTTATTTCAATTTTCATTCTCTGTTTATAGTAAAAGAAAAGACAAAAATTTTGCTAAAAAGTTCAAACCAAGCACTTCATATACCTGGAGTCAAAATGATCTTCAATAATATTTAAAAAGATAAGCAGTTAAATTGAAAAAAATTAAACGACAGCATCTGATCTAGTACAGCGCCAGGTTGTACAGAAGATGTCATAAGATGACACTGAACGAGTATAATATCAGTCACCTTAAACTAAGAGTATACATATTTTTTAAGTACATCATAAAAATCTTAACTTTAATTTCATCGTAAAATTCTTGTTTTGTAAAAAAAAGAGCGGAAGTAGTCTAAACTCATGAACCAAGGAAGACACGAAGTTACTGAGCAGAGGCAGGGAAATACTGTCCATGCATTGGACTGGTAACCGTGTCCGCAGCGTTGAAGGTGATTCTGGCCGTCTCTGAGAGGTCAGCAGCGGACAGCAGTAGCAGGCAACCCACTCCTTTCTGGGCTGAGAACAGACAGAACGCCGCAACCGTTCCGTCATCTTCAGCCTGTAAGGGAATCAAATGCCCTTTGTCTCATACCTGGAGTATGAGAGACTAATACTGAATGCAACTTCAAATTCGCATGTGAATGAAAAATGTGGTAGTTCCAAGGTGATACGCTATATTTTTAGACGCAAATGTATTGATAACAAAAGAATGCTGGAAACCATTAGTCGAATTTGAAAATCGCAAGTCATGATTCTGAACTCCTCGGCGGGTTCCCCACCTACTCCAATACGTCCGGTAATGACACTGCACTTGAGTTCCTCTTTATTACAGGCAAAAACCTGACATTGCTCATGCCAGAAAAACATTATGAGTTTTTACCCGTATAGAAATACATAGTCTTCTTTCGTTCAATTTCGAAGTTTCTACCGTCAATTTTTACAAGTTGTAGATACGTCGAAAAATTCTTACGTCGCTTGAAAAACCTCTGATAAAGCCAGAAAACATATAAGAATCAATTAGCACAGACGAAACTAATGGCAACAACAATCTAAAATAACAAAGTTTAAAAATAGAAATTGCCCTAAAGAATTACACATACGAAAATTTGATATACTTTTTCCAAGGTCACGTTATTAAAAGTGAGGAAATATTCGGCACAATAAAAAATTTAAAAGGAAGATCAGAAAATGCTCTCAAAAAATTCCCCCAAAGGTAAAAGACGCATGTAACTCACCTGATGGTCTCTCTTAGTTTCTCACTGACATTTACACCTACCCAAATTTTTCAAGGTTTCGTGAAGTAAGGAGATTTGTTTTTTATTCGTCACCGTACGTACATGACAAGGTACAATGACTAGACAAGAATAAGACCTAAAGTCAAAATAATGACTTGCATCAAACTAATGTACTCGTAATATTCCAACAGGAAAAGACACATTAACCAAAATACAAGGACAAAGTATGACACCACGTATTCTACAAAAACCATATATAAAGTGTGTACAGTAAAAGTGCTATATGTTTCAAGATAGACGCTAACTATGCATATAATTCTTTGAGAATGATCTGCGTAGGTCACGATATTCTAGCAGTAAATAAATTTGTTAATTGTAATGTAGAATATGTTTATGTAGAAGTACATTTTAAAACACAACAGGTATGAGAAATAAAGTTGAAAGGAAGCACATTAGAAAGACGGGTTCGGTAAACTCAGGCGTACATGAAAAAGCTGAATAACGAATGTTGAAAGATAAGTTTCTGTAGCATTCTAAAATTTACTCCCATCGTTCAAAAAATACGCACCTTGAATGGGCTAAAACTCACCTGAAAATATTCTTTTAAATCGTTTCATTGACTGGCAATTGCCATGTTGTCATCTATTGCTCTGAGGATCATCGCTAAGCCTCCTGAGTAAGCTATGGTGAGACATCACCAGTACGAGGCTAGACTAATAAATACGACTGTTCAAATTAACGTGTTTCAAATTATGTCTAAGAATGAAAGTCAACTTATACCTGAGCAAGTTTGTCTCAAAATATATGTACGTTAAGTGCAAGTAGTTTAACGGTTGATCCTCTGAATACATTGAGCTTCAAAAATTATCTAAATCCCGTTGATACGACAAGAGTTTGACTTTGTCCAGTTTACACCCAGGTGAAATACAGGTACTGTAGAGTGACTCTGTAACAATGTTGAAAATGATATATAATATTAAAAAAAATTGAGGAACACAGAGTCCGATGTGCAAACATTATTTTGGAATGAATATAAACTCTTACAAACTAAACGCGTAGTAAAGACTTGGCTCGACAATGTGCTGACTACAAAAGGCCTCTAAATTAGTTACAACATTAAGAGTCATGGCGACACGTAACTTACGCCCGTCATTGCGATTATTGTCATCACGGTTTACCATGTCTCCCTGTAGCGTACTTTATCTGCATAATGTAAGATCAATTGTTTAATGCTGTCCCATTTTCCGTCCGTCACGCAACATATACATATATATACGTATGTACAGATTTACACACATAAAATACGTACATATTTCCCCTGAAAAATTCCCCTGAAAAATTTAACTTTGTCGATATCATTAAACTTAATGTGATCAAGCAAAATGGTTTTCAGATTTGAAATCAGCATGAAAACCTGCCTCAGAAAAAGTTAACATCATATCAGATATCTACAATTTGTATATCAGTGTGACTAGTGGCCTTCAAGTTTTCTGTATCTCTTACGGGTTCCTTCACAGTCTTACATTCTCTGTAGATATAGTTTTCTTATTGATTTCTATTCTCTCTCTATCCGCACTTAACTTTCATACTGTAATGTAACGCACCACAGGAAAATGCGTACTGTCTTCCAAAAATCATCACTTAGAAAATCACAGAACGCAAAATGAAACAAAGAGGTGATTAGGGAGGCACATGGTCAAATTACCTGTTCTGATGGGTTAGGAACGTACACCAGCTCGGTGGCGTACAAGCCGTCCTCGCAGAAACGTATCTCCTCACCTGTCTTCACGTTCACTTTGCTCACCTGAGAAAGAACTCATTTTATCTGCTGCATATAACTCGTCTCACCGCGATCAGAAAAATGAAACAATGTTTTAATCATATTCAATCAACAGAAGATCGTAAAAGATGTAAATTTATAGGAAAAGATCTATTGAAAAGAGAGTAAAGACTTGTTGCAACACAGGACTAGATTTTCGTACTCCACTAAGAAAGACAATGTGGAATATTAAAGTTTAGAACGAAAGCGTCATCTTGAAGAGAAGCGATTAACACAAAATGCTGTCTTAAAGAAGAGCTAAATCTTGATGCTTGTAGATGATAATAGTAACTCTTTGATAAATACCCCACCGAACTAAGAAGCGTACCAGAAGTAACGTATTTTTATCACTTGCCCAAATTATATGAAATCTAGAAATACAGGATAAATTATACATATAACTTCAGAGTAGAGAATAATATTTAAATTTATTCCTAGGTAAAACTAATATAATGAAATATAGTATAGAAGTCGTTAAGTACCCTACTCACCCTAGAACAATTTTCTTTAGTGAGGCCGATGCCATAGACGAAGGTGTACTGGCGGCGGCTAAAGTTCGGGTTGATGTGCGGATTCTCCATGGATACTGTCGACAGCACCTTTGGGGTGACCGCCACCTGAACATCACCATTCGTTTTAGAAGTAAAAATGCTTATGCTATTGTTAGAGAACCTCTTAAAAGCATTCAAGGGGTTTCAGTTCATTAAAAATACGCTGATCATTTCACAGCATTTCATTAATACACGAAATGACAGTACAGCATACTGGAACTGCATGGACTTCAAAATGCACACCCAGAAATAAGAAAGCACGCGAATTTCACCTCAGTGCTGGAATCTTCATGTGAGAGCGGCAGGACGATCCTCTTAAGGACGTTCGTAAAGTGTTCCTCGACGTTCTCAGGCGGCTCTGGTGCCTGATTGGACGAGAAACAGCCGATTCAAAATTATATGGAACTAATTTTTTTTAATAATGTTTAAATGATACTGACAGAATTGTAAATTATAATTACGTAACGTAAAATCATTCCAAATGGAGGCCATAATCCCTTTGGTGAATAATTTCTTTAAGAATCTGTACTCTGACTGAACAGTCGCCAAGCGCACAATGGTTTAGACCAGGGGTGGGCAAACTTTTTTACCCGTCGACCCCTTCGTAGGATATTTGTACCTACATCGACCCCCTCCATGCACACACACATACAAATAGGTGAGAAAAAAAGTTAAACCATTATTGAGATTTTTGATGACCAAAAATAAAGAGAAATGTTATAAACCAAACCAATCTTATGATGTACCATATACAATGTTTGAAGATATATATTAAGAGAAAGAGGCAGTCTTCACTGATATATAGTAAAAAAGAAATAGAAGTTTACCTACCTATAGAGAATTTTGACTGTTTCGAAATCTAACAATACTTATCGTTGAAAAATTGATATGAACTTAATTATATAAAACAAAGGTGCTACTTGACAATAATATCAACTGTCATGGAAATACGCAATATGCTTTTTATCAAAAACGAATAATGGAAAATACATTAACTTACCTATTTATCAATAAACTTGATAGTAATGAGATGGATGAGCTTGATGAGCGGCAGCAAGGCTATTGATATTTGGTTTAACACGTTGACTCCGATTGCCTGATTGGTGTAAAACTTCACTTTGTACGCATAGTCACTAGAAGAATCTGAACAAATTACAGAACCTAACCTCAGTGGTACACATACGTACCACTTCGGAGTCAACGTGTTAAAATTGGTAAGCTTTAACCGTAAATTACCACGGTTTTCCAAGTTTAGTCTTTTTCTCTGCTTTGTTAGAATCGCATTCGCATGGCTAAAACCAGCTTCAACCATATATATCCTTAATCGACCCCCTTCCGACCCCTATAAATTTATCGACCCCTTGAGTTCTGTCCTCGACCCCCAGGGGTCGATATCAACCACTTTGCCGACCCCTGGTTTAGACTTACTCGCCCTGTTGCCCATCCATGGACATCAAAAACCTGGGAGCAGAGAAGTCTAGTACATACATTTATGTAAAATAGCGACCGACCTCAGCAGAGCATCGTGCATTTCGCTTACTACATCTTTATAGTTGTCCTTTATCTGATACACATACAAAATAAAGTATTATTCAAATAAGGCAGGATGAGAAAAAATGACTTCAAAGAACGGAAGGTGAAAACAGTTATGAGCCCAACTTGATAATAAGTCAGTTTTGCAATATTCGGTACACAACTTTTAGTACATTCTCAGCTGCATAATGGGAATATTTGCCGAAGGAACTTTTTGATGAGAAACAGAACAGTTAAATGAATTAGAATAATCGAACAATAAGTAAGAAATCGAAGTGACAAATACAATAAAAAATATCAAAATGGTATAGTTGAAAGTCATAGTCGTCTCAGAAACATAAACGAAGTTCCAGACGCTAACAGAAGTAATTCGAAAGGCCTGCAATGGTGTATGTATATTCATCCCAAAAATAGGATTGATGGTTTGATGATTAAATTGTCATTCCTATCGAGGATCTTACAAAATATGCCATGTACATATACATACGACGAAAGTACGGTTAACATTCGCGACACATGAATAAAGAGACCTGCATCTTCTCGATGTAGAAGTCGTACAGGACCTCGGGGCCCGAGTACGACATGAAGTCCACCACGATGTCACCGTTGATTTCTTCGTAGCAATTGCAAAAGTGGAGAATGAAATGCGCGTCAAAGATGAACTTCTTCTTGTAAATCTTCCACGTACGGGTGTCCACAAGCGTCACCATCACCTGTGCATTCGTTGATGAGATCACGCAATTAAAAGTACAACGCAGATCCAAATTCAGCTATAATGCAATAATCCATAATGCTACGTACAATTACACGCGTCAGAGATGTCAACAGAGAACTAAAAAATGTATATGTCTAAATTTGTTTTTAGAAAGTTCCGTAGCTCTTCCTCTGTTTTAAATGCATGCATGTAAACCGGTAAATCCTTGTTAGGACTCCGTGGTTGTTATGCACTGAGCTCGTATTTGTACTTTGCTTTCAGGGAAATAAATGTCTAATAAAAATAGTCCAAATAAGAGACATTTCAATGGCTAAATTTAAGCAATATTATTGTAGCTTCGCTTTGAAGCCTCTTATTATTGTAATAGTATGCGATAGTCAGAAGGCTTTACAGTTGATTTCATTGAATGGAATTTTCATATAATGATAAATAAAAAGCGTAAAAGAGTCATTAAGATAATTCGAGCTGTAAATTCCTACCAGAAAATAAAGATTGAAGTGTTTCATTCTCAATCCACATTTACAGGTAAGAAATTATTCCTGAGAGGAGTGAAAATTTATCCATCTCAAATTTGCAAAATCGGTAAGAATCACTCGTAACTCCGGAATGAATTACAGCATCGGACGATACAACTTCTAGCTTCTAGCGAACCTTTAAGACACAACTTCTTCAAAGGGGCTTCCTTTCAAAGACTTTCAAGAAAAAAATTAATCATTAAGACCTCTTCATCTCACCGCAGTCACTCACACGTTGTATGTATGTCTCAAGCCCACCGATAACTAAATATTTTCTCATTGACACCTACTTCATATTTGAACTGTTTAAAACACTCAGATAGCTACATATATATTTTTCCCTAAAGCGCTTCTTCATACTTCTTGAAGCGTTTGCAACTCATAACTCTCCTACAGCAAAATTTTATTATAAAGTAATAATCAGGACACTATATATGATAGGAACCGTCTATCTCTACCCTGGGTTTTCCCTCCTGCTTGCTCTCACCGTCTCACTAGGCAGCCACTTGACGCTGTCGATGAAGCACATGTTGTCGATTATGTTCTTGACGGCGTCGACGAGTCCCACGGACATAGGCTGCTCGAACAGTATCATGTAGTGCTGACTGACGCCAAAACCATGCATGAAACACGGGTTCATGCGCCAGCGCGGTGTCACCTTCGCCATCACTTGCGGGGATCCCTCTACATGCGGACAAAACTTTAAAGGCTTTGTTCGAATTGTATTACACTTTCTTCAAGTTTGAATTGTCAAATATTATTTTCAATTTAAAAGATTAGTACTTTGTTGGTTGGTGTAAGAATTTATATGTATCACTTCAAATGAATGAAGAATCAGCGATAACATTGTAACGACATTTATATAGTAAAACTACAAAAAGAAAAAGATCGTTTGATGACTTTAAGTTTGTGTATGAAGATTAATGCAATTCTAATTTATGATAAAATTACGATCAGAGACATAGATACTTATTTCACGGGTATTAGAACATCATCAATGCACATTACAAAAAATCAACAAGTTATGTAGCGTGACTCAAATTGCGATGATTAATTATACATAATTATTGGCAATAGATTAACAAATTTTTATACAGATCATTTCAATGTAATTTCTGCAACGTTTCTCTAGAACAGCTGGACATATTTGGTTGTTTTTCCAAGTAGGCTTTTAAATATCCAATTGATCGAAATAGCTATAATTTTGATAGCATAACCTATAAAAAATTCTATCTCTAGAGCTACATGGAAATCCTGTTAATTTCAGCGAGATTTAATTCACACCCTTCAGCACTCCGTATCCGACACGAGCTAATGGATTCCATAAAATTCATTAATTTTTAGATAGCGTATATTCTCTAAGCTCACAAAATATCTGATAGAATGATGTTGCCACTACCTTAAACGTTCTCTTCCAGTAAAAATACCACTGTAAAAATGTAAATAAACTAATTAGAGAGATTTGCTCGCCTGTTTCTGGATATTGGATGATGTTGTACTTGGAGCCTGCAACGCCTACGCTCTGGCCCACAGAAACTTGAACTCCTGTCTCCAGTCGCTCGTAATGCGGGCACATCACCACCATGCCCAGGTCCTTGTATAGGTTCACCTGAGGTAAACACCCAAAACATAAAGTAATTTATTCAATGCATTTGCGAATTTCTAAAGTAAATAAACACCTGGTACGTAATGACTTAAGCTTCGGGCGTTTACACAGTCAAGCACTGAACAAAGTTCTCACACGAAACCATGAAGGAGACGTATTCCAGAATCCATAAGTCGATCGAACTTACCTTGCCCTTGGTTTCCAAAGTTTTCTCGTCGAGTTCCTGATAAAAAGGCGTCACTCCGACAGCGTGTAGCTTGTTGTTGAAGCGGTACACGTTCAGGGAAGAGTTATCAGACATCATGCTCTCCATGTCAGCCATTTTTTTCAATCTGCAAAGGACATAAGCAATAATTTTCAATATTCAAATAGACTAAGAATTTAAAACGTAACTATTATACAGATCGCCAAAAAAATGGTAATGTAAGTGAGAATAACGAAATCAGTTTATGTTGGTCTAATTTGTAAACATAGAAATAGTTTATGAAATTCGAATACATGAAATTCAAAATGTACTAATGCGTCATGTGATACTGTACAAATAGAGCTCAAAGTCATTAACATTTTCCGTAATATTTTCAACCTTGATCCTGAGTGCTTTTCCTCAATGTTCAATCCAATGAGAACAGTCTTCGCTGACAAAATAGCTTTATAAACGAAGATAATATAAATTTTTTCATTTTTCAGAACCATGATGAATCAAACAAAAACAGAAAAATAAAACCGTGAACGAATATAGAAAACGGCAGCGTGAATTAAAACTTTCAGCCCTTTGATGTTTTCTCAGAGGTTCTTCCTTGATAATATATTTCAAAATTACTTGCTTGTTATTTTTTCGTGGCAAAAATTTGTATTACATTTCTTAGCCTTTTATTTGTGGGTATATCAAGTTAAATTTTAAAGATACGTCTATCATGAAACGTGTGCTTCATTGTGTTTTCTTACTTTTAATATTGAATGTTTGAAGTGTCTTCAAAGAATTTTGTGATTTATTGTTTGATTATACTTGTAAAAGTGCATTTAATTTTTCCATATTTTGTTTGTAAAATGGTGTTATATACCGCGTAAGATAACTTAGTACAAGAAGCGTTTTGCTCACGGCTTATGGCAGAAAACGTCTCACATTTAGAGTCCTAATAATTTTTCTATGCTTCTACTAATATTGGGCACAAGCACATACGACTTACCTCAGAACCTAGAACCAGCAATCCGAAAATATAGTTTCTGCTGGCACTGTGAACACATTCAAAAATCGTCTTGACAAATATTGAATAAGGAACCCCCAAGCTCTGTGAAATACTCCATCATATTCTTTATTTGCGTGACTGAAATCCTTGTAAGTGATTAAGGTGTGCCCACGTGGCTGAAATATTTATGTAGAATTAAGGTTCATGTGCGTGGTTGATGCCTTTACGTTAGGCCAATAGTGGGCCAAACGGCTCGTTCCTGTTGCTATATTTTAAGTTATTCTATTATATTATAGAGCTTCCACTTTGATTCCGCAATACTTGTGACTTGAGGCTGTGTGTGAGAACAGACGGTAAGCGCATTCAAGTCGTTAGGCGCTCAAATGTAATGACTAGACACAGGTATTAATTGTGAGGGAAGAAAGAAGCAGAGCGTCGGTCATATCTTGAAAGCGACCATAATATACGAGAAACCCAATGTTGTCAGCCAGCAAAATATGCCTATCTTGAGCTGCATGAATGCCTGATGAAGCTGAAGACAAACAAGTTATACCTCGAGAGAATTCGTGAGCCCTAAAACGATCTAAAATATCAACGATAATACAGAAATCCAAAAACAAGTCTTGCATCCCTCAAAAATGTAATTTTCTTTGTAGTAAACTGAATAAACAAAACCAATCAATCAACAACGAAGCGAGCATTTCCCTCTTTAAATTATCATCCGTACCTGGACACAAGATTGGATGACGTCTGTAAGTCTTCTTATTGCTCCAAAGTAATCCTCATCACGCCAGAAAGATCAAAAAGGCATTCAAAAAGTTAGTTGAAAATAGAAGAAGAAAGACGACTCTTACTTTCCAAAGAGGCCTTCCCCGCCTGGAGGAGTTGGAGTGCCAAACTCCGGCACCACAATGGAGCCAGCCTCCTTGTTCTTGGCGAGGGTGGAGGACTGCAGGAAGCGTGACATGTAGCTGCTGCCTGACCTTGTCACCACCACCCTGTCAGCATGTTGGACGCGCGTCACAAAACTCAGTAATGATCTCGGCACATGAGGCTCACATCACAAAGCTCAGTAATGACTTCAACACATCAGGCTCACATCACAAAGCTCAGTACATAATGACTTGTCTAGCGAGACACACAAGACTTAACAGCTTCCTAACCACTCTGCTGACGGCCTTATTATACTATTTATTACACATATCCGTTTAGCTTCAAAATTGATACACAGTACATCTGCTTGTAAATCTCAATATTAGATTTCAACAATTTCACCGGTGCATATGATAAGAAAACTTGTATTGCTCGAGGAGGTTTGGAAACTATTATCACGAGTCCAAAAGCAGGGATGTAGTATTGTGCATCTATGCACTCTTGTGTACATCTGGCTCTGTGAACTCCTCCAATGATGTTACCTGAACATTGAGTGCCAGTGTCTGTTTGCTTACTTGCTCGCTTTAGAGGTAACACTTAGCACAATACGAGCAGTTTTATGCGACACAGTAAAACTGCCGGTTACGTGACACAGTAAAACTGCCGGTTATGTGACACAGTAAAACTGCCGGTTACGTGACACAGTAAAACTGCCGGTTATGTGACACAGTAAAACTGCCGTTTATGTGACACAGTAAACTGTCGGTTACGTGACAGTAAAACTGTCGGTTATGTGACACAGTAAAACTGTCGGTTATGAGACACCATAAAACTGTCGGTTACGTGAGAGTAAAACTGTCGGTTATGTGACACAGTAAAACTGCCGGTTATGTGACAC
Organism: Trinorchestia longiramus; assembly: GCA_006783055.1. Taxonomy (NCBI): domain Eukaryota; kingdom Metazoa; phylum Arthropoda; class Malacostraca; order Amphipoda; family Talitridae; genus Trinorchestia; species Trinorchestia longiramus. The sequence continues at coordinate 166,571 of VCRD01000928.1, forward strand.
AGTAAAACTGTCGGTTATGTGACACAGTAAAATTGCCGGTTATGTGACACAGTAAAACTGCCGGTTATGTGACACAGTAAAACTGCCGGTTACGTGACACAGTAAAACTGCCGGTTACGTGCCACAGTAAAACTGCCAGTTTGAATATGGTAAAAATTGAATTCATGTCTCGTGCTATTTGTGTTACCCTGCATAATCATGTTAAATCCATGATGAAGGGTCATCTTCTTCCCAATTTGCATTTCTAAAAAATTATATTCTAATGAATTAATATCAAAACGTTATATTTTAACATCTAAAACCTACGATCAGTTATACTCGACAAGAGTAGCTCTATGAAGTGGTTGTTCCACAAAATAGCAGCTGTTTATCAATGAATTGATCACAACTAAGTACTAATTATAGTAAACTTCTAATTGAAGTTGAGGGAATGACTGATCAATTTTCATCTCCTTACTCTCCTTGTACTGCAATACCAGCAATGCAAGAATCAAAGTTTTCAAAAGCTGTCGATTCTTAATTCATCTGTCCCCCCGCGGTCTCGCACTTGTTTTTTCCTTACGACACTTTTTCTTCGTTGCTTCACCCATTCAAAACCCATTTTAAGTAGAATGAAATTATTACCGTTATTTGCAACGTAAAACTGTTCAAGTTTTCATTAATGCGATGTTGTTTCCTCCTTACCCTTATTAACGTCAGTCAACCTCACATGCCGCGTGTATGTACATGGAGAACACCTCCACCTGGTACTCGTGTGATCGGTAGGCCTACAGTTGTGTGTACATACGTGAAATGCGTCAGCTTTCTACATATATAGACTCAAAAACTACGTGGCTGAATGATGTTAGACAGACAAGCTGGCACATGCCAAGCAGCACCAACGATGGCTGGTTAATCATGGCTTACTGGCTGATGAAGGTACATCAGTGTCATTTTAGGACCGTAGCAGCACCAAATCTCATATTGGAAATTTACATGATTTGTGAGACACACCGAAAATTGGTGAAATTTTCCAGACGTCGTCGATTTTGTCTATTTTATATGGTTTAGCTGTCGTCAAATCGATGAAAGTCCTTATTGATGAAATATATTTTATGATATCTCTAATTAGAAGACATAAATAGCAGCAGCCCTTCAAGCATATCTCCATCAATTACAACTCCACTTGCCGCATCGCAGTGAGTAATATGTAAAAGAAGAAAAAGGTCTGTCAGAAGTGGGATTCGAACCCACGCCCTCAGATGAGGACCAGAACGCCCAATCTCTCAGTGTGAGAGAAGCATTTCGCTTGAGTCTGGCGCCTTAGACCACTCGGCCATCCTGACACGCTCATTACAGGGTAGTGTTCATTATCATATAACTATCACTCTTTGTTTCTACACACCATGGTATGTATCTATACATGGTTGTTTTAGGAAAATTCAAGATATATTTCACTGTAGATCCCTTTGAGTACCGATCGCGAGTATTTCAATGTATTTGATCGCGAGTATTTCAATGTATTTGATCGCGAGTATTTCAATGTATTTGATCGCGAGTATTTCAATGTATTTGATCGCGAGTATTTCAATGTATTTGATCGCGAGTATTTCAATGTATTTGATCGCGAGTATTTCAATGTATTTGATCGCGAGTATCAAATACACAAAGTGTATCTGATGCTCACTTTGAGTATCAAATACACTTGATGGCTGAAAAATACAAAGCAGAAGTCATCATAACGAAGGTTCACCAATTTTGTCTTTAACCTAGCTCACATTTGTCTACTGAAGTCACTGTCAGTAAAAATTCTTAGCTTGGTATTTCTTTTCTCACATTATATTTAGAATTCCTACAGAAGTTTGCAATCACATACGACTTCTTCCTCAAAAATTACATTCAGTTTTAGATGGTGAACCGCGACAGATACAAACTTACTATAACTTTTACTCTATGGGCAGACACCTACTAAGCTCCGTAAATTCATGTTGAACTCAAGAATCTAATTATCTTAATATATATTTTTCCCTGATGTAGCTAAATTTTCATATTTTTCATATGCTTAATTACATAGCGGAGGTATGCCTATTCTACTCTGTAGAACGGAACCAACATAATAATGACATACTGAACCAGTTAAATAAGCTTATTAGGCGTTACTGAACTTAATTACGTGCTACACTTCATTGAACGCGCATTTTCTTCAGATTTTCTTCATGTGCGATTTTCAAGTGAAGCCTCAAATGTCATCTACTGGCTTTTAATCTGTAGAAATGCACTAATTTCTCGTTAAGCTCTTAGTTATTTCCAACCTAAATTAAAGTTTTCACTTTTTACAACCTACATGTCTAGGCCTTCACAACAACACAGGGAAAAACACAGAAAAAAGACAACACAGGAAAAAGACAACACAGAAAAAAAGGTAACACAGAAAAAAGAGAACACAGGAAAAAGACATTACAGAAAAAAGACAACGCAGAAAAAAGACAACACAGAAAAAAGACAACACAGGAAAGAGACAATACAGAAAAAAGATAACACAGGAAAAAGTTACCTAGTTTCGATAAATTCGTGAACTGCAAATGACAATTTAAAATAGCTATAAGATAAAAGATGTACATCAAATATAGAAAGCATGTTCTCATTCGGACGAAACAAAACAAGACATTTAGATGACGTAATGAACAACAAAGTTGTCTTTTTCGGCACTTTCTTAATGAAACTTGTTTGTGTTGGATTCCATAATTACAAACTAGCTAAGCTTTAATTTTCAATTTCAAGAATTTCTGCTCCACCATGACGTATAACTATAGTTAATACATTACAAAAATTTGTTTTTACAGTTCATGTTCGTCATTTACAGCACAAACATGCAAAATCTTTTCTTTTTTTTGCAAGAATTGTGAGATACAAAGTTTATATCTCGGCCATGACAATTAAAGTGAAATTTAGAGTCTAAAACATTTTTAATGCATAAATTAATACTTTTTATAAGCAAAATGCATTCCTTTCGAATTTGTTCATTAAGATCTTAGAATGAACTGCAAGACATGCATTAAACAATACACTTATTATAGCAGTGAAATAAACGACACAACGCTGGAAGAAACTATACATATTGATGAACAAAGCGAAATAGGATGCATTATTAGTATGTCACTCTATTTATCATATTATTTACGAAAGTTAAGAAGCATTCTTCAACTAAATTAAACTAAAACTTCAACTAAGGCTAATGTTGACAAGAATGACTCACTTTTGTATAATGGCGGCCGAGTCGAAGCAGTGTTTGTACTTAGCGTCCCCTATTTTAGTGAGGCCGTTGCCGTTGAAGATGAACTCCCCACAGATGTAATCAGGGATGGTGCCTGCCGACACAACTAGATATAACTTCAGTAGATCAAATGCAGTTACCGGCAGCACAAAACTAGGTATTCACTCTTCATGAACTTGTGTCCTACCTACATGGAATATAGCCCATAATACACTTGAAGAGAAAGAGACGTTCAGGCATAGATGATCTTAATGTACTTTTAAAGTGAGACCTAGCAGAGCAGAATAGCCCGACCAGCATAACAAGCACTTCATAGGAGCAGCAACACATCTGTAGGACTTGAAAACGTTCTGCTCTGCACAAAAAATCGTTGAAACCATTCATGATTATCAAGTGACCAAGAATAATAAAACTCGGAACAATGCGGTAAGAAAAAATAAAGTTCAAAATTCCATTCGCCAGAAAAAAGTATTTAAACTATATAACGACGCGAATAACGATTACTTTGCTTAATGAGGAACTTATTTAAAGAACATAATTGTACAATTTAATGAACATCTACTACTTACTACTACTAAATTAATGTGTAAACATAATCATTGTTTAGAATTGTGCAGATGATATTAAAAATGCTTCAATATTCTGTAAGTCGATTGCATAAAGTAAGAACTTTAGACTTTTTTTGACACGGCACGAACATTAACAAGAATATTTTTGGTATAAATACTCTTCTCCAAGTAACGAAACACACGCCAGTTAAGACAACAATTACTTCGAAAATTTTAAGCAAATATGTTTAAATGTTCTCTGCATGACATGTGAGTGTTCTGTATGGCATGTGAGTGTTCTGTAGGGCATATGAGTGTACTGTATGGCATGCGAGTGTACTGTATGGCATGTGAGTGTTCTGTTTGGCATGTGAGTGTTCTGTATGGCATGCGAGTGTTCTGTATGGCATGTGAGAGTTCTGTATGGCGTATGAGTGTTCTGTATGGCATGTGAGAGTTCTGTATGGCATGTGAGTGTTCTGTATGTCATGTGAGTGTTCTGTATGGCATGTGAGTGCCCAAAAATACAGCTAGTGAGGCAGAAGTTCATTGTTAGCGACGGACTCGGGTGCCACTGCCCTTCTTCACCTGTGACGCTGGCAGGAACGAGGTCTGGTGTGTCGGTCTCGCAGTGACGACCATTGGTGCTGAAGTCGTACTTCATGTTCCTTTGTCTGCACATCAGAGCAAAAAATAACACCAGTTAGACTACGTAACTTCACCTTTCGACAAATTTAACACAATGTTTCTTAAAAGTATACGGTGCCGAAAATATATCAAGGAGAAAAAACAGGATTGCGGCAGCCGCCTCATGCGAGCTAATACTAGTCTGAAGGACTTAGCTGAAGTGTGTCCATACTTGACAGCAGAGGCCAAGTCAAGTTTTTGTGTACAGATCTAGATTACATAAGCCGGCTTTGGAGTCCAATTCTTACATTCTCCCAGTTTTGTGCCACCTAACCAACGTTGCAAAATGATCTACTTTAGTAAAGGTATAATGTTGACAGTGTACACTGAAACTCTCCAACACTAAATTTCTCCAAAGTGATCATGAGATATTCGTCCAGTTGAGAGAGTTCTAAGCTTCGAGCCTCTCTTTCTTACGTCGCAACGCACGCGGAGTAACTACATAATACAAGGTGCGGCAAAATAACTTCCTCTTTTGAAAAAAAAGAAGTTATGTTGCCGCACCCTGTATAGCACCCGCGGAAAACTGCTTTTAGCTGTTATGGTTACAGCACACTTGAAAAAAATAAAAGAATATAGTAACTTAACTTTCAAATAGTTTCATGCGGATAATATATTTGCATCGGTAATGAAGTACATTTAAAACAAAATTAAAATATTTTCCCGTCCGTTCAACTTTTGTCCCACCATGTACAAAATTAATCAATCCGTTGCAGTATTTAAAGCACATTGGGTATGCTGCTGTCAAAAATACCTTTGAAGTATTGTGAAATCTTTGTTTGTTGTCCAGAATGTACTAAGATAACTGTAATAAAAATAAAATTATAACATATATATTCTGATTGATTGTAAATATTATATTTATTGATGAAGTTTTAACAAATATGTACGTTATTAAACATACATATACAAAAGAGTACATATGCATATTTGATATACAGTACTTGTTAGCTTTCTAATGCTTTGAGTGACATCTGACACGGAAATTAACTCAAAGATTACATCGAGTTCAATGCATATATTTTTTTAAATGATTTCGAATGGGTTTCATTTTCAGCTCAAAGCACTCAAACAAGAATCTGATCTCAAAAAATGACTAAAGTGGAAGACATGATTAGTGTCTTGAAATGAAAAGACTTGAAAATTTTACAGAAATTTAATTGATTCATTTACCTGTTACAAAGTTTTATTCTTTCCAGCTAAAAAGCGTCCAATTATATTTAGCTGCTTCGAAGATTTTTTGAATCAAGTGTGTGAATACAAAAAGGTGAAAGACCCTGCAATATCTATTTTTTTATTGCAACTCATTGTGATTAAGAAAACCAGTAGCTTTTATTTCTGAAAGCAACAGCTCACAGAGAACTATTTCATTTTGTTTTCCCTCCGTTTGGATAAAATTCATTTGGAAGTAGACTTGACAAACTGCCTTTGATGTGAGACTGTTGATGCACTGAGTCCACCGGCACGTCGTCCGTATTGCACTCGAGTTACTGGTAGTGACGTCTACGTAACGCCTCCAAGGTTCAAATAGATGCTATTGTATTCAATAATCATAATTCCATGAGAAGAAATACAGACAGCATACTGACTACAAGCTAAACAGGACGATGTAATTTTTTACATAATTTCCAACCTCCCAAAATTGTTCAAGTTTATTACTGATTCAAGTTTTCAAAGAGCTATAAATCATGAAAATCGTAAAGGTAAAGAGGTAAGAGGTAAACATGAACAAGAGACTCTTCATAAGCAGATGAGATATGTAATGCCGCTTTTAAATTTTACTTACAATCTTTGAAGTCTGTTTTCAGGGCAAGAGTGTCAGAACCAACCAACTGTGCAGTGAGCTCGTCTCTATCACATCTACACTAGTGACTACTGAGCGGCACAATTGGACGAGGTAACTCCACGTTTCAGCCAAGGATATTCAGACGCGTCTAGGGACGACCTTGAGGCCTGGCATCCAGGCAAGAATTGATGTAGATTATGTTTAATCTATGCTGCAATTATACCCAGACATTAGAACCAGGTTCAAACTGCAGTGGCATCGAAGCGAGTTTTTCTGAGCACTTCTATTGCAAATGTGATCGAGAATCAGTAACACGTATATTTTTAAATGGGTTACATAATATACGTATTAGAGCATGGCCAATGAGTTTACTTACGCGACCACACAAGACATCAGGTCATCCCATAAGTTTTGTCCGAATTTTTTTTTTTTTTAAATTGAACGAAATTTAAAGAGTATTTTATAATGTCTAATGGAGCTCAACATTGTTTTTATGTTTAGATGCATTTAAACTGATCAAATTTTATTTCAGAGAACAATAAAATTAAATTTTGTTTAATTAAAACCTGCCAATATAGAAGTACCTAAGAATCATTTTAGGCACATAATGCTTTATGAGTTCAAGAAAGGAAACTCAGCAGCCAAAGCGGCTAGAAACATTCAATCAGTTTATGGAGAGGAATGTGTGAATGAAAGAACTTGCAGAAGATGGTTTGCGAAATTCAAAGTTGGAGATTTCACCCTTGAAGATGACGTCCAGTTGAGTTTGATGAAAAGCTTCTTGAAGCAGCCTTTGAAGAAAATTCTGCTTTATCAGCTGAAGAATTGCCAGTGGTTCTCAGTTCAAACCATACAACTGTTCATCATCATCTTCAAAACTTGGAAAGTTCCTAAACTTGGAAAGTGGGTGCCTCATGAATGAAAATTCGGACAGAACTTGTGGGATGACCTGATAGTACGTAGAGATTACATGATTTGGGAGGCTTGTTAAGAAAATATTCCTAAACATAAAGTAGGAAATGGGAATTCTAGGCCATCAAATGGAGCTTGGAGGCATTTCGATAGCGATAAACACTCCAAAGATGGAAGATAACAATATAGTCAGACTGAAGCGTGGGACACACGTGTACCAGTTAATCACGTGTACCATATCACCTTAACAATCTAAAATCATATCTATAGACGAGAGTCTAGCATGTCAAATGTCACGATGGAAAAAGTGTTCTAGAGAATTAAGAACTACGGCTATGACGATCTGTAGTCCGTACGTATTCAATATTGGTTATACAAGTCAAAAATTTCACGAAAATACATCAAATATAATCCGTATATTTATTAGCAACATTTTTCTTTGTTTTACAGTTTTCACTCCAAATTTTTAGTTTCAGAAGAAAATACTGTACCAGAGAGGAGTAAAAAAATCATGTTCTACGAAATAAATTTTTACAGATCAAAATTTAACTTCGGTCTGTAGTTAAAAAGTTACGCTTAAACAGATAACATTTTCTTTTACTGTTTATTTCGAAGGCAATGTTCATCCCTTTCATGTGTTCATATAGCGATCGTCGAATTAAAGCATCGACTGGTTAAAGTTTACAACGAATTTCTAGATGTAAGAACTGTAGTTTGCATTGAAAGTATGAGTACCATTGGTTACACAATGCCACCAGTGAAGAGGGTCCATATCTGTATCTTATACGAAGGCTTAAGTATGATCAATTGTCTTTAAACTTTATTTTTAACTATCATACATGATTTCAATGGATAATTTCCAACTACAAGTTTTATGAAATTGTTAGCTAGATCATTCCCAGATCAAGCACATCCTGGGTAGCCAAAACTTTATTTCAGGTATTACAGGCTGTTTAATTGTCCACTTGCCAGTAGTCAAATCGGAAGAGTAGTAGTGAAGACTATTCTCGAGGAACAACAAATTAACCTTCGTTCTTCTGTAGCAGTTGGCGGCGTAAAGAATGATTAGTAGCAATAAAGAATGACTTCTTGAAAGCGACATTATTAATTGTTGAATTTCACATCAAAGCAGTGAATCTAAACCCAAGTTGCAATATTAACTGCAAATTAAAAGTGAATCGCTCTGAGATTTACTTATGAAATTACTAGAATGATTTTTATACGAGCTTTTGAAGATCAAATGCGTTCACCTAAAAACAACATTCCTCTATCAGAAGTATAATACTTTTGAATAATGCATTGACATTAATTTATGTTATAACTGAATTCTTAGGATTTGATACCAATATGAACAGTGAGATTTACATTTAACTAAATTTTAATTCCTTAGTGTACACTTCCAGTGAATACAAATTTCGTGAATTCAACATGAACTTCATGAATTCAACAAAAACGTTATGAATTCAAGAAGAACGTTATGAATTCAACAAGAACTTCATGAATTCAACAAGAACTTGATGTCTTCAACTGTTGGTAAGAAATCATGATCGCAGCTGCCTTACACACTGACGCAACTTGATTCTCGTAGCGTGCCAGCCCTTTGAGGTCAACCTGTCGCGGCCATGATGATTATAACAATAATTATTATACAGTACTACCGCTAGAGTCAGTCCTCTATGAGGCAATCGCACCTAGTTTTCTACTCAACGAATAGCACCTCTCTTTTCCAGGAGAACTGGGGTAGGACCAGCTAGCAAGTTAAAAACGTGCAAAACGAACGAGACTGTGAGTGGTTAAAAAATGCTGAACAAGTTCGTTCACACACAGCTCACCGTCAGCAGTGTTTTAAGCAGGATGTAGTGTGGGGCAAACTAATCGCAATCTCAGACCTTGAAGAGACGAGTAAACCCTCCAAGACACAACGAGTTTCTTTATTCAGCTTAACACCACAAACGGAACGTAATATGTCGAAAAGTTTGCCACATACGCTACATGAAAAACTTGATTTGCTGGATCAGGGCTTATTATTTTGAGAACTATTGCATGATTTTTTGAATACATGGGAGTAAAGAATATTTTCTTATGATTATTGAAACGTTTGTTTTCTAGAAGCAACGACTAAACGTGCGGCGCAAACTGGCAGTAACGCTCTTAAATTAAATGAATTTTGATCGAAAATACCTCCTCGGAAAATTCAATAAAACTAGTAGCAACAATTCAATTACCGCTCATGAAATCTCAATATACACTGATGGACATAAGTGGCCAAAAGCATTAAATTTTTCGTTAAAAATCCTAGAGGAAATCGTCGATTTTTGTAATCAGAAGTAATAATTTATCCGGAAACGAAATTGTTAAACCGCACTCAAAATAATACTTACGTTTTTAAGCGACTCTGACGACCTTAAATTCAAGAACAAGCGTATAAGTTGAAGCACCGTGTAAAACGAATGCAGTTCTAACCACACAACCTCACCAAACTGTCTCTTGGGTCGACTGCTGGACCTATTCCTCTTCCTCAATGTTGCCACTAGGAGTCACAGACCACACCGCAGCGCTACTGTACTGGGTTGCTACTTGCTACTTGAGAGTGCCACGTTTTTTGTCACTGAGGCCTGAGAGTGTTGCCCCTAGTCGTACCGATAAGCCAGTGCCCTTTAATATCTTGAGATGCAACTGCTCTCGGTGAAAATGCTCGCACCGTAGCAAACCCCAATGATAGACCTCTACCATTCAAAACATGTGCGCAATGCGCTCATTTCTATTTCCCTCCTAGTATCCATTTCCATTTCACCCCTGTACTTTGGCATACCTTGTGCCAAACTCTCCCTCAATCTTCTGAACTGGTACCAACCACCCATACTACAGTACGACCAAAACTTTATTTAGAAATTTCTTGAAATTAGTTTCGTTCGCAAATATTCTTGTATGTCAAATTGTCGATGACCTCAGTACTAGGCTACGCTACTTCACTGGTTTGACTCGCTGTTTGTTTCAAACAATGTGGGTTATAATGACTCAGAACACGTGCATTTACAGTGAACAAACATATTGGGCTGAAACACATACTGTATACTGGACTAGCGTACGAATGCTATCGACAAACTTACGCATCCCCGACTGGTATGAGTAGTGAAGAATTCAATTATCGTCATAAAGTAACGAAGTGGTACGAATACTGGATACGAATATTTTTCAATTTTTTGTGAACTGCGAATAGAGGATATCGAAATTTGACTGAAGAGGTTAATGAAAACACGATAAGGTGACGAATATTTTACTGCATGAAGCTATACCAGTGTCACCAGAAGCAATTCGAATATAAGTTCAAGGCAAAAATACAAAGCCAACCTTTTGCTCCCAACTACCATACAGAAGCGATTTTCGTAAACTTTTATAATGAAACGTAAGTGCAGATTGTCGCGTTCATAAGATCTATTGAAGTGCAAATGCAATTTCCTATTTAAACAGAAAGATAATAGTAACGATGCGAAATAGGGTGCATGCCGTTTGTCTTGAAAGATTAAAAATACAGAACATATTTTCAGGAGAGAGAGCACGAAAAAAAAGTAAAGAAGTGAAATCAACTTAAGAAAGCAAAGGCAAGTCAACAAGAAATGATTGTCGTTAATGTGATCATTAAGAAGAGCAAGACCACCCGAGCCTGTTACTTGTTTTTCTGAGGTAGAAGCTTTAAAAACTCCAACAAGAATTTTACACTGTTTTTTGATTCTGTTTCAAATTAAATAAGTAGCCGAGCCTTTACCGTAGATTCGTTGTGTAATGCTGATTGAACTTGATGCCACATGATAGAAAAATAATAATTTAAACCTAACAGAACAATAAAACTTTACCAACAAAAACATGATACTTGGTTAAACGAAAACTAAAAATTAAATCAAATTTATAGCAGACTAACTAACGACAATTCTGACCATACGAAACGAATCGTACAGTAGCAGACAATATGAAGAAAGTGATTATTGAAAGTGTACAAGATGTTTACAATCTACTTGTGCGAAGTACAGATGCGTGCAAACATGTAAAGAATGGCACTAGCCTCAAGAGAAGAGACTATAAAGGACGGCCAGTTGAGATTCACTAGGGCAAGCAAGTGCCAACTGCAGATGATGCTCCTCTTACTACAACTAACTTAAAGCAGTCCAGATTACTAGAGATCCATTAGCATGTGCAAATATTTCACTCTTGAATAAATATCAATTTCTAGGTAGATCTAAAATTAGACCTAACGTAACATTAAATAAGTTCCATATACTTTCAAAATAGACAAATAACAAACGTTCCAGAAAACATATCTAAACGAAGTTAAGGAAAAAGGACAACTGAAGTGACCCTAGAAATAGGCACTAATGTGAGCAATAACTGGCGCATGACAACTCGCCATGTAATACTTTGATGAGAATAGTACGGGTTCCAAGAAAATTCACACATGGATGTTTCACTACAGTGTACACACTTGAAAACTTCAATTTGCAAGATGATTTCACAAATCAAGTCCCTCAAAGAAGAAAAACCTAAAGAAAAATGTAACCTTTAGGCATTCAAATAACCTCGAAACGTTGAAGAACATTATTTACTAGCTCAAAAAGAATCAGGAGCTTCTGGTAATATCGCAGTTCAAATACCAGTAAAGGGCAGAAAGTAAAACATGCGAAGTGCGCATTTAACGAACTGCAAGACGGCAGTCTTTACGACTTGTAAAATATACTATAGGCAAAAAAATGTCTTAAGGGAAGACACACGGGAACCAAGGGAGACTGCGTGGGAATCTGAAACTGGCGAGGGTATCCTCAACCAAGCACTCAGTCACACGAAATTAAAGGTAACACAATAACTCTACTTTAAGTAAAAAGCAGATAAGTATTAAATCAGTCAAAGAAAGTTTCATGGTACCCAAAAGCCATCCAATATCATTGATCTGTATTAATTGATACGACCAAAGCAAAATCGAAAACTACACAGCATGAATACAATTTTCCTGTCGCTTAGCTATAAGCATAAATCGATCCATTGGAATACATGCTGCGTAGCTTCAGCGGCGCCGATGAGACAGTGTCGCACACAGCACACCACATCCAAGTCCTAACACAGAGCTCTATTTAACATGAACTGAAGTGACTCAGACGGTCAGAATACAAGACCACAGAAGAATGGCGAATAGTTCTAGAAATAGATAAACAAGTCAATAATTGAAAAATATATTCAATTTCGATCAGTTCAGTCTGATCTCCCACGTATACAACTAAGTTGCAGATAACAAATGAAAATGTTACGTACGTTCTACGTCAGGCACGAACATCAAAGGCACCACAATAATGACGTAGTTTCAAGAATTAACATTTTCATGAACAGTCATTAAATAGCCATGCTACCCAAAATTTTGGCTTAAACTTACTTCGCTCCCATTAAATCGTAAATGCTTAAAGTTATGTAAGCCCATTCTTAAAAAGATTGGTAAAAGAATTGGTCAGGCTGAGGACGGGTAGTTTAAGGCCACATTTATCTTGCAAGAAAGGTCATCAAATAAGAAAGGAAGGTACAGCCATACCATCACAGCCAATTCTTCATCAGTAGATAAATAAACAATTTAGTGAAAGTGCCTACACGAGACCACTTGACAGATCGTGGACCTCATCTCTTAGTGACAAATACGGAATAGGTCAATAAGAGAGAGATTTATACACGAATAATGAGCCATTAGGTCTCGTAGTCCATTATCAGAAAATCGTGTGACTATGGCTAAAAAAATATGGAAACTGGTTTCCTCCAACCAAAGTACAGTATACGATTACACTGAAGAGCTTATGAAGTATGATACTGAGTGTGCTGCAACTAGTTTCAGAGAGAGAAGCATAGGCGTGTAATTAACGATCATTCTAGTAACTAAGTGTCCATTTCTTTGAACACAACATAGGAGTTGCAACTACTGTAAGCATGTAGTATAAATTCCACAAGGAAAAGGTTCTACGTTCGTTAAAAAGAGGTACACCGTGCACTGGTTATGGTTTACAGCCGCTGTTAAATGCCAAAATAGTTAAAACTCCAGCAAACGCCAACCAATGGACCGAATTGTCCGAGTACAGTTTTCACACAGCGTCGCGAGCTTTTCTCTCTACCTTTGCGTGGACAAGTGAAGGCAAAAAAGTAGCTTTCAATTTCAGTCGCTAAATTGAGCAACATGAAACAACACACTTCCAGCAAGCATCACATGTGTCAGCCAATGTGGCTTGCACTCTTCTTATAAACTGTAGACCTCTAACTCACCGCAAAGTTGTAATGAGTCAATCTGAGGCTTGGTGATTAAGCTGGTCACGTATGTCACGAAGCCAACAAGCAAAAACAATTCCCAAAAAGCATTGCATGATTGCAACAAATTTGTACGAACCTTATAGCAGCATAAATTTAGAGTAAGGCAAATCATTAAACAGGGACTCAAAAGCTTTTGGCAAAATAATTACTTCTTTATAATAGGGAATTTCCCAAGCAATCCAAGTGTCATCATGGACCCCTCTGACCACTCAAGAAGGCAAAGTAGCTAGACACGAGCGTAAAAATGCAGGCTAGGAGCGACTGCCGTTGCGGTGTCTCCACAGAGCGCCGTGACAGGCACCAAATGAGGGCCTTAGGCCTAGAGTGTGCGGTAGTTCACATCGTAGCGGGTCTTGTAGAACTTGAAGCCTCCGTAGCCAACCGCCAGCAGAGCCAGAGTCAGGGTGATGCCACCTAAAAAATACAACACACCTTAATGCAAAAGTTAGCACGGGAAAGCAATATGAAATAGATTGTAAGAAATAAAGAGGAACAGGCTCTTCCGTAACTTGATTAAAACAGGGGACAAATTATCTCAGTTCATATTAACGTATGATGTTCAGGCACCAACATCCATAGTTATACTCCAAGACTACACAAAAAAATACGAAAGAATTTCAAAATAAGTAACAAGAAGCCTGACGGGTGTAAAATTCCCCGTGCGAATGAATTTCCCAGTATAGACAGATGAGACAATTGAAGCAGCTAAGGACATCCACCACAAATGTGTGCCGCACAGGAGCTTTGATTCAAGCAGACAATAGTATTCGTACGAGTGCGATTGCACAATAACTTGACGTCTCTGTTTATGATGCACTCAATATCGTGTTTAATTTTCTTAGTGAAAATGATAAAAATGTTCGATTTTCGGTTTTTAAGTTGTGATTCTTAGGGTGGTAAAAAGGGGGCACGATCGTTTGTAGATGTTGATCTTCTCTTTCTAAAACTCTATTTACGTTTGTTCTAGCATGAAAACTCTAAGATGAGATCGACTTTGGTCGAAAATGCAAAAAAAAAATACCTTATCTACTCCTAAAATCGCCATTATTTTGAAAAAAAGAGAAAAAGTAAAGGAATAAATAGGTTCTAAATCCACGTTTACCTACCATATTGCGCTTAGTTTTGTCGTACCATGCATTTAAGCTTTTCACTGACATGCCCCTCTTAAACAATTAGGCTACTGAAGGACGTGTTCTTGCTGGGTACCGCCGTTTTGACGTGGCTCCGGGACCTTGACGCTGATTTCTTCTATGCCTGTTTCCACACGTTGGAACCGTAAACGGAACAAATACTCCGACAACCATGGTAACTATGTGGAGAATTAATATTCACCAGTGCTTTGCTATCTTGTATATATCTGAATCTGTGAATAAAGGTTTTCTTATCGGAGCTCTGGTCACCTTACTTTTTGGAAACACCAAGTATCTCCATAGATTATCTAAAAATATTTAATTCAAACTTTCCACTTGTTTCAATGAATTCTATGGTGATGCTTACAATAGACTGACTACGACAATTCATTAGCAGTCTGAATTCAACCTGGAATTGACACGGACATTTTACTTCATTGAATTAGTATTAGCTATATCGACCATATTTAAATAATACAGAAAGCTTGATAGCTAATAACTCTTCAAGTTTCTTTATGATGAACACTCATTCAGCTGGTTAATTCATTTCCACGCTCCCTAAAAGCAGCTCTAGTCTCACGTTGAATGTTCTTTCTTCTATTCTTGTGCTTTGCATAGCTTCGTTGCATGCCTAAATGAACACCTGCAATCTTTACCCATTCAACCTTTTACTCATAGTCTAGTAGTACTCGCCCCTCCTTCTTCTTTCAAGTGGTTTACGAGTGTAGTCAGTAATTTTCAAGCAGTGTCACCCAAATCTTTTCGTTGACACTATCTTTCATGAAATCCTAATAAGAGAGCAATAGATATATGAATAAAAAGTAACCCATATTTCATACCAACCGTGAAGTATAGTTAGGCAAGTTGAGGTATATATTAGCAGCCGTATTAAACGCAGCATCTTGCAGGGTACTGGTATGACACAAGCCAGCACGGTATGGTACCCCACACAACTCACCAAAGAAACTGCCAGCACTGAAGCCTCCAGTGGCAGGAGCAGGGGGTGGAGCTGATGAGAGATAAGTATTCAATTAACCAAAGCACTGAAGAATAGAAGCGTAAAATAATCATCAAGTTTCCATCATGCAACATGCTTGGTCGACTGGTGAGCGAATCTGCTTGCGAGCGGAAAGACCCGGGTTCGAATCCCCTGCCGACATGGTTGACGCGGCTAGAAGTACGGCATGGGACTTGGGTAAACAACCGAATAATTATCGAAGTAATTATCCGACTCAAGAATGGGCCAGAAGGTTCGTTCCTATAGCCTCATTCTATTCTATTCTATTCTATTCATGAAGTCCGGAAACTGCTCACCACCGAGTGGTTCACAATAGTCACTTTGACTAGACAACAGTTGCCAAATGATAGGCATACGACTTCCCAATTTTAACGCATAGTTGGTTTAATACGAATCTGTGCAACTGATTGAATATCAAATTTTGAAATTTTTGTATTCTACATTAATTCGAAGAAAGCAAAAAATATTCCTTTCTTCATGGCGGGGTAGGCGTCTAGAGAATTTCAGGGAAATACAAGCAGAAAAAGAAGAATCAGCGGGAACATACCCTGTGAATCGAAAGATGCCGTAGAAAGAGAAGTCATTGTAAGAGACAGACAGTACTTTCAGCAGCTGCTTAAAGTGAGAATATTAGAGAAGAACAAGATATAGCAATGGGGCACTTTTAGGTGACCTGAATAAGGGAACAACAATGGAAGATGAAGGAGAAGTGGCAATAAAAGAAATTAAACCAAGGAAGGGGGCTTGGAGTGATTGGTTGATTTTCAAATAGAGCATCTGAAGACGGCAGTGTTGAAGTGGTGGGTGAAAGACAAATAGTTTTGAGAAGCATTCTACCAATCGATAGGTGTAGTTAGACCTCTGTGATTCCCTTGAATACAGAAAAAAAGAACTCTGAACCGACAATAGAAACTCTAAGAGAAAAATCTACTGTGTTACTGGGTGAATGCACTCTTAAGTTCTGAAAAGTAGAATCAGAACAGGTATGAAATGCTGCAGAGGATGAACAATAAGAGAAGGAATGAGAAATAAAGTGTATACAAGACATGAATAAACGCGTCTAATAATCCCATACATAATATTCCTAAATCAGTGAAAATACATTCATAATCACCATACAGAATGAATTTCCAGTCTTCAAACCAATAACCTCTGCCCAGAGCAAAAAATATTAATTTTCTTTTTAATACCCTTTTTGAAGTTGACTTGCCCCAACATTTGTTCGAAGATGATGGTAGGTAGTAAACCAATGCAGACACGCAGTCCATACCTGACGTAGTTGAGCTTGTGGTCGGTACAGTTGTCGGGACGGCCGTGGTGGTGGTGGTGGTGACAGGTTCTTCTGTGGTGGTTGTGGTGTCATTTGGAGACTCTGTGGTTATGTCTGGGTTGGTGGTCGTGATCACGGTTGTAGTGGTAGGAAGCTCGGTGGTAGTTGTGTCAGGAGACATTGTGGTAGTTGTTGTGTTGCCTGGAGTAGGAGCCATGGTCGTCACGTTTGCACTACCTGCAAGAGTGAAATGCCTATGAAACTTACCAGATACAATTGAGTTCACTTATCAACCTACAGTAGAGCATTGCTGATACTTCGCATTTGCATTATTTAGATCATAAGTAGATAATTATGCTGTAGTAGCAACAGCTAACAAGGGTTACTAGACTACTTTGCCCAAAATTTCGTCATTGGAGGATCAAAATACTTCATACTTTAAAATGGAGCAATGATCGCAATATTAAGGGATATGATTAGCAGCTATTAAGCAAGGAAATAGCAGAGTAGAGGACAGCCAGCAGTTAGAAATTCAGTTCCAAACACACTCGACATGTGGGAGGTCACTGTAGCACATATTTCAAGTGATATTCATTAACCTTGAAATCAGAGTCATTAACCTGTTAACGGTCACCGCTCACTCGACAATAATAATACTATTGTCACATTACAATTGTAATATGACAGTAATAACAACGCTAATTGAACTAATAAACATTATAACATCATATGATGTTAACGCCGCTGTGGTACCGTCGCGCATCTACATCACATGGTGTACGTTGCCGGTAGAATGCAACTCGTACAAACATTATATGATGTAAATAACGCTTAATCGGTTAAAAATCATCATGGCGATATTTCACACAGTCCTATGGCATTTTTAAAAACAATAATGGTTTCGGAAAATGGTTACTGATTCACATTGAGCAACAATATTACATTGAGCAACAACATGTAAAGCTGCACACCAACACTGAGATCTTAGTTGAATCCATCTCAAATGCTTTACCGGGAGCCTTTTTCCACTGCTCATTGTAAACAACCTGAATTTCCAAGTGTTGTGCTTGTATTTAGGTTGCGGTAGGCTGGAAAAAAGTGTATCATTTAAAACTCAGTGCCTCACATCTGTAGAAATAAAATTCTTCTGAAGCACAGTTGGCAGTTGTACCAACAGCACAACTCCCAATAGACTTCTATTTGACATAAAAAATATTTCATTTTAAATGTGTATTACTTGAATTTAATATTGAAACCAAATATTTACTTTGATGACACTTTAAACCACTTGCCACAGCCAATATTCTAACCAGGATAATTCTCTCACCACAACATAAGATTGATGTAATTTGAAAACAAGCAACAGTACTCACAATCAGTGGGTAAACATGGTTCAGCCATGGTAGAGGTGCAGAAAGGCATACCCAAGCCCCCACAGTCCACCCATGAACAGTTGGCAGGGCCTTCCAAACAGGAGGAGCATGTGGTGAAGTTTGAGCATGGGTCCTCAATACACGGCATGGGGCTGCATGACCCATCCATGGTGTCGGTGCAGTAAGGCCCATCAACCGCACCCGTACACTTGACCCAGTTGCAGTCCTGCATCTTGCATGAGCTGCAATCACTAATGTTTGTGCAGCTAGTATTCTCCCCCATACCAGCATAAGAGGAGGCTGTGAGAAACGTCACTTCATCAGTAATTTCTACCACTAAAACAATTTTCCACAGGAAAAAACAAGTCACACTGAGAGCACATTTCTAATTGTTTATTAAGAATTTGGATGCTTCATAATGTACCATGAAGTATCATTGTTGTTTCAAGATATGCTAGTCAGAGCAAACAATTTAATTAGAAGCAAAATAAGAATAAAAATTGTTTACCTTCAATGATATTATTTGTAATGAGGACCAGATTTTCAGAAGTCAAAAAATTCTTTAACCTTTTTCATAACCTAAAAGCTACACATTTCAATAAAAAATGTACACTAATGACATACCAAAGATTATTTTTATTTATAATAATCAATTTAAACCTTCAAATAAAGTTCAATTGTAGAGTGTAACTTTTATAAAAAATAAGATAATTTAATTAACTCATAAGCTCCCATCATACTATGTATAGTCAGTCAAGTCCATTAGAAATCATTCACTTTAGCCCTATATTCTAAATGTTTTCTTCTAAAGTTGGGAATAAAATTGGTGTAGATATAAGGGGTAATTTACGCTATGTTACGTTCGGAAGAGAAGTAACTCCAGCGTTAGGCTAATTTAGTCTTTATAGCCTGTCCTCAAATGAGAACAGTGGGAGCTAATGGGCTATAGTTCAAATGATCTCTCACAAGCAGTATATGGTTCAAATGTTAGTTTACTAAGTATGTTAAAAACAACAAAGTACTATAGTTTTGGTTTATTAGTTGACAGTTGACTTCTATGTAACCATCATTAAATAGAAACATCCAACATAATTAAAATAAACAACCAAAGAATAACTGCTACTCAAGAAATATATCAAAGATAATTAGAATAAATAACCAAGAATAACTGCTACTCAAGAAATACATCAAAAAATTTGTCATACTGGGAAAATTGATATGAACTGATAGTGGATGTCAAAACTTTTAGGTATCAATTTACCAGCACAAAACTTACTCCTGAATAATAAGAACCTGAATTTTACTTCAGACTCTGCAACAAAATGTAATGCAGAAAGTTCAATCAAACACTTTTTTACTGCCTGAACCTAATAACATAAAACATTCTCCTGATAACATCAACAGAATTCTGTTTCTGGAAATATTTGATGGGTTTTGAGGGATATTTGTGTGGATATTTAAAGGGATATTGAAATATCTTCTAATTT
Source organism: Trinorchestia longiramus (assembly GCA_006783055.1). NCBI lineage: Eukaryota > Metazoa > Arthropoda > Malacostraca > Amphipoda > Talitridae > Trinorchestia > Trinorchestia longiramus. Next base: position 186,365 of record VCRD01000928.1, read on the forward strand.
ACCAAAATAAGGATCAGAAACCTTCAGAAATCATTTTTATGAATTACAATAATTCTTTTTCCAAAAATTTTTTGATAATAATAAGGAACACCTTTCTTACTTTACATTGAAACTTACAGTGATATCAGTTCCACATACTGGTTGGTACTATTGGTGCTATCTATTGAATTATATATTAATAACTTGTCAAAATGAGCACCTAACTGATACTATACACATGAACTCACCATTTTTAAATGATACAGAACCTTCACCATCTATGGGTTCCATAGTTGTCATGAGTGGCACTGCATCATCTGAAAAAAAAAGACATTGTACCATAGCAAATTCCCATTTGTGTTTACTAAATTAAATGAAACCTCTGCAAACTATATATAAGAAAGTATAAAAATGAATCAGCTCTAGTAATCATATTTTGGCTAATTTCTGTGAGCTAAAATGAAAAACTTTTAGGCATTAAAAATTTTAACTCATTACTACTACAAGAGGCAAGGCTACATCATATTGCCTAATAAATTCCTTGATTGTAGCAACCATGATTGAATCCTCATTATGCTTCTCAAGTAACAATCAACAGGCAAAACAAGAAAAAACAATTAGAAGTATGCAAATCACTTCACTAATCAGGAGCATACTAGTTACCATACTAATCCAGAGAATGCTACTTGGGTGCTTTACTAATCAGGAGCATACTAGTTACTATACTAATCCAGAGAATGCTACTTAGGTGCTTTACTAATCAGGAGCATACTAGTCACTATACTAATTAGGAATATGCTTGTCACTTTACTAATAATTGCGGAAAATACAGTTACACAAGAGTTGAATTATATATGGTATCTTTGTTTATATACAATATGAAACAGAAAATGTAAATTTGGCTTGTACAATGATAGGTATTTATTCTTTTCAAGTAAATTTTACCTCTCAGTATGTGCATACATACTTGCAGAATGTAAACCAAAAATAAACATACCATGCTATTTTATCCTTCTACATCTTTTTAAAAATAGCATTCATAATATTCATACTAAATACACAATATTGTTCACATTGTATCATCAGATAAACACACAAGCATTTGCCTCAATGAGCTTCTATTGTAAATACTCCAAATGCTATCAATTATGCCCTGGACCAAACCAGCCTTTAAAGTACATCTAATGTAGAAAAATCTTTCCGAGGTATTGAATATGTAGTTCACAGTATATTTAGTCTCAACACATCAAAGCTAATTCCTAAAAACACAGGAAATTAACCCAAAAGTTATCTAAATATTTTTTTCTGATCTCAGTTATAGGTCCATTGTGGTTAAAATGTCATACGATTATTTTACTAGAAATATTTTCTTCAAATTTATATTTAAAATTGTACCAATAAGAATATTTAAAATATTTGTACATTTATCAATAAATAGAACATGCTAAAATTTCATTCCTGTACTGACAATCTGCTGCATGTCACGTTAATTTTTATTTATTAACGTATTTTTTTAACAGATGATGCAATGTTGACAAGTTAAGTGGCATTCTTTAGATGATAAATCGTCTGAGATATTTAAGTAGCATTAACATGATCTGTAAGAAAAAATTACGACACAAGTTGCATGGGTGCCATTCAGAATTATTACTTGTTACATGCCTTTCATACGAAAGAACTTGAGCAGTTTCTTACCGGAGTCTCCTGGAGATTGACATGTTGACAAGGCCACTAAATTCACCAAAAGCAAAATAAACATTTTTGCAAAGTCCTGCTTCATTTTTGATAGCTTTTATACACCAGCGGAAAAGAAGTTATAAGAAGTATAAATACCACTTAGCAATAATACGTGGAAAAAAGACAGGAAGTTATGCAGACGACAGAGTGGCATCAGCTGGCAATACGTACGTCCTAATATACGGATCTAGATCTCGCCCTAAGTGTAAAGAGTCCTCCGGTTAACTAGATATTTAAATTTATAACTTTTTAGTCGAAATCGTCATCTGATGTTGAGATTTGAAACCAACGATAAAACCATCAGAGCATTCAATTTTTTGTACTCACACATATATAGGAAACATGATAAACTAGACTATTGTCACGTTCCTTTCTCCATGCTGATATTTTTCACTTCCTTGGCAGAGTTCTTCTCAACAAAATTTAAAATCAAGAAAAATAGAGAAACGGAGAAGTTTAAGCCCTACATTTCTTATCATATTTATTTATTCATTTAGTTTTTTCTGATTTGACTTACTAACCTTCCCATTAATAGATAGGAAGGTATAATATCAATATAGAAAAATATACACAACCAGTCCATTTTATTTTACTTAAGCCGAATTATTTATTAGGCTCGAGGTCTGAATTGTTGAATGTTTAAATGTTCCACCTTGAATGTGTTCAACTTTAGTATATTTAAGGTTACTGTGTAACGCTGTGATGTAAC